>VDFB02331497.1:0-62716 GCA_007258455.2 Sequoia sempervirens | reverse complement strand
CTGCAGGGGCCACAGTGGTCGCACCCCCCAAATGGGCACGATCGCCCATCTCAAGGGTGGAATCGCCCATTTGGAGGATGCAATTGCCCTTTCTCCCCTAACCACATTTTTTAGGCGGATTTGCCCGATACAAGGGAAAATCCACCCTTTTCTCTCCCTTTTCGCCCTTTACAGTCCTTTTTTTTCCTTTTTTGGGCGTATCTTCCCATCAAATGGGTGAATACGCCCCCCTTCCCCACCGCCTCTAAACAGGCAATTTTTCCTCCTAACTAGGTGAAATCAAAATTTAACTGCCTAGCCATTTCCCTAACCTACCCCAATCCCAAAACCCATGTTTTAAAATTGCATAAAAAATTAAAATCATGCTTAAAATCACAAAGAGGGTTTTGAGACTAACCTGGCATGGAACCATGCACTTGTGGAAGAACTCCCGCACCTCGTCACCCTAGTGAATAATTGCATCATCGTAATCCTCTAACATCCTCACTTCTTTCCTTGTCTCCTTCCTCCTCTTCTCTCTCTCTCAACTGCAAGGTGTGCAAATGAGGAATAGTAATTCTAAAATTACTATAAGTAGCTTTCCCCCCTTTTTTAAATTCTTTTTAAGTGGGGTATTTTTACTGTTTATTTAACCTCTTTTGGCCTTAATTAATTCCCTATCTTCCACGGGAGGCCATTTGCACACCGTGTGTCCATTTGACTCTGTTCAAAAGATAATCTTCATGGTTTTTTGAGCTCTATCCAATGGTACCCTTCATTTCTTCATATCGAGAAGTCACCTAGAACCCATTTTTCTTCCCCATCCACCCTCTCGAGGGGGCATACCCTACCATTTTCCTTCGTTCCTCTGTCAAATTCTTTTCCTTCTGACACTGGAGCATCTCCCTTCATTCTTCCTCAATCTGACATCCTACACAACTTTTCCCATGCAGGGGCATCTTTTTTTAGTCCATTTTTTTATCGAGTTGCCTATATTTTATTTTTCTTCGAAACATTGTTATTCTAACAATATTTTGAAGAGGGGAAAAATGTAGAAATCCAAATTTGACCACTCTCACATGGTCAAATTTGTCTCTTTTATTCATCTATTCCATATCCCCCATCGATATTAATTAAATGATTTATTTAATTAATATTTCCCCTTTTCCTAAGGTTCCTAAAGTATTTAATTTAATAATTAAATACTTTACCTTTCATCTCTTCTTCTCTAAATTAAAAAAATATATCAATTTATTTAATTTATTCATTTAGCCTTTTGAATTTAAATCAATTTTAAATTCCCTCTTTTCTCTTTCTTTGTCACATCCTCCATAATCCTCTTCTAATCTAGATTAGTTTAATTAATCCATGATTAAGATGTGCACATCCTTAATCAGGGATTAATATCACATCCTCCAACTTTTACAACTTTCCTTTAAACTATCAGTAGTCCTCTTAATTACATGTTTGCACAACCTTAATCTAATCCTCTTTCCATTTCTAGCATTTTCTCCAAGTCAACCTTCATCATTAATTTCTTCATTTGGCCATGACCTCTTCCCCATGTGAATTTAAAATTCACTTTTATTCCTCCAAGGACTCCCCTCTTCCCCATATGGACCATTGAGATGTCACATCTCCCACATGGGGTCAAGAACCTACTTTATGGAGACCTTGTCTTATCCACAAGGTACTTCCAATCATGTGAATTTAAAATTCACATTTATTTCTCCAACCACTTCTCTCTTCCCATGATGATGTGTGAAGAATTCTAAAATTTCTCATGTGTCACAATCTTCACACATGGGGACAAGAAGTTCCTTTTTGAGGAAATATTCTCCCCTTTACAAGGTACTTGTAAGACCTCCACCTCACATGTCCTTTCTCCACCTCACATGTCCTTTTCCACCTCATTTTCCACATGGCAAGATGTGAGGGTTTGTAAGTCCTCAACTTTCCACAACCCTCCATCTTGTCCATGTTGGCTAAATCTTAGCCATTCAATTCTCTAGAGAATTCTCCCCTAAATATAGAGGATTTATTTTCTCATTTTCATTATGCATTCAAACTCTCTAACTCTCTAACTCTCTAACAATTTTTTCATTCAAGCTCTTATATCACCATTGTTGCTCATTTTCAAGCTCACATTCCACTCATATCATACACTTATCACAATACCCATAGCCATTATTGCATTCCTCATTGAATCTACATCACTTTGCATATCATTTTAGCCTATTTTCCATCAAGGAGCACACAAATTATCAACATCAAAGGGCCAACCAAAGGATCAAAGGATTAATATAATATTAGTATATATAATATATATTATTATATATTATATATTATTATATATTATATATTATTATATATTATATATTAATATATATTATATATATTAATATTATATTAATATATTTAATATAATAAATATATAGTATATAGTATCTCACTATATAAACACTATACCCACTCTCCCTCTCTCCCTAAACCCTATACCCTATACCCACTACCTCTCTCTCTCTCTCTCTCTCTCTCTCTCTCTCTCTCCCACTCTATAAACCCTATACCACTCCTCTCCCACTCTC
Organism: Sequoia sempervirens; assembly: GCA_007258455.2. Taxonomy (NCBI): domain Eukaryota; kingdom Viridiplantae; phylum Streptophyta; class Pinopsida; order Cupressales; family Cupressaceae; genus Sequoia; species Sequoia sempervirens. The sequence continues at coordinate 60,149 of VDFB02331497.1, read as the reverse complement.
TCTCCCACCCATCCCACTCTCTCCCTCTCCTCCCATCTCCTACCCTCCTCTCCCTCCCCTCCCACTCTATAAACCCATCCCACTCTCCATCTCCTCCCTCTCTCCCCTCTACCTCCCTCCCCACCCCTCTCCCTCTCCCTCCCTCTCTCCCACTCCCTCCCTCTCCCTCCATCAGATCCCACTCTCTCCCCACCCATTCTCTCCCACCTCCTCGCCTCCTCTCTCCCACTCCCTCGACTCCCTCCCTCTCCTCTCCCTCCCCATCCTCTCTCCACTTCTCTCTTTCCCACCTCTCTCCCTCTCTCCCTCTCTCTCTCTCTCTCTCTCCTAAACCAAACTCACTCTTATATCCCACCCTCTCCTCCCCTCCCTCCCCATCCCTCCCTCCCACTCTCTCCCACTCCCTCCCTCTCTCCCACTCTCTCCCTCTCCCTCCCTCTCTCCCACTCTCTCCCTCTCCCTCCCTCTCTCCCACTCTATAAACCTTATACCCACTCTACAAACCATTCTCCCTAAACCCTAAACCATATACCCACTCCCTCCCAACTCTCTTTCTCTCTCTCTCTCCCTCTCTCCCTTTCTCCCTCTCTCCCTAAACCCTAAACCCACTTATCTCCCACTCTCTCCTCTCCAAACCCAAACCACTCTATCTCCCTCTCTCCCACCTCTCTCCTCCCCTCCCCACTCTCTCCCACCTCTCCTTCCTCCCTCCCTCTCCCACTCTCCTCTCCCTCCCTCCCTCTCTCCTCTCTCTCTCCCTCTCCCACCTTCCTTCGCACCCTATCCCTCTCCCTCCCTCCATCCCACTACCTCCACTCTCTCCCTCTCTCCCACCCCCAGAAACCTATCCCATCTGAAAACCCCATCCACTCCTCTCCCAAACCCCATCCCACTACCTCCCACTCTCTCCCTCTCCCCCACTCTCCCTCTCTCCCCTAAATCCTAAACAATATATCTGAGAGGGAGATGGAGACTTCAAAGGGATACTATGTATTCAATATATTATATAATATATTTAATATATATTCAATATATCTAGAATATAAATAATATATATTATATATAATATATACTAGAATATATTTAATATATAATATAGTATATTTATATTTAATAAATTTACAATAGAAAAAATGGATATTTGTTCATAACAGATATTTGTTACTAACTGCATTGGATTTTTATGCCTGGTGAAAAATCAATAAGTTGTTACATAACAGATATCCATTTTGAGCGGATATCTGTTTTGTTGAGGAAAAAGCCTACCTCATTTTCAAATGGAGACAATGTATTAATATAATATATATTACATAATATATATTATATAATATATAATATATAATACATATTATATAATATATTTTATATGATATATAATATATAATATATATTATATATTATATAATTTATATAATATAATATATTTCATATATATTATATAATATATAATATAAAACTTATATGTGAAATATACTATTGCATATTTATATACAATAAATTAATTATATAATAAACGAATATCCGTTATGAATGGATATCCATTTTTTATTCCTTTTAATTTAAGCCACATGGGAATATACTATAGTTTTACAGAACAAATATCTGTTTTTCATGAACCCTGCCTCATTTTGGCGACACAATAGTTGAGCAGAGACCTCCAACAACCTCCAGGTATGTCGTTTTTGCATTTTTTAAATTTTTTTTGCTAATTAGTGATAAATTTAAGTTTTTTTTATATTCTTTGTAGATTTTTGAATATTTTCTATGTACAAGTGTTTTTTTTACCCTTAATATGCAAAAACTAACTGAAAATGCAAAAGAAAGAAACACAAACACCACCTCAAGATAAGCCTAGTTAAATTTGAACAAAAGAAAGATAATTCTCAAATATTAATATATGAATATATAGATTAATAATAATAATATATTAATATATATATATATATTAATATAATATTAATATATAATATATAATAAATATATATCATATATCATAAGAAATAATAATTCTTAAAGTTGAAATAACAGATATCCATTTTGTGTACTGGTAGGTTACGCACTTGGAGGACCAACAACATACATTAATATTAATATAGTATTAATATTTAACATATATATTAATATATAATATGTAATATATATTATATATTAATATATAATATGTAATATATATTATATATTATATATTATATATTAATATATATATATATAATATTATATATATATTATATATTAATATTATATATATATATATAAGATGTGTAAGGACTAATTCCCAATTGGAACTATTGTATTTGTAGTTGATTTTGCTGAGAATTACACCTTGTAACCACAAAATTAAGTTCAATCACAATATGATAATTCTATTCATATTGCTATTTTGTCCACATAACATATAGGCATGCCCCTGATAGTACAAAAGAGTATAGGAAGATAATCAGGGAGTACCATTTTTACATGAGTGATGATAGATCTCATTCATTTGAGTTTGTACAACATTGTTTTGAAAACTTTTTTGAGTTCTTGCAGGAAAAAGGAATTGCAATGGGTCAACATTTGATTTGGTCAGATAACCGCATGGGGCAATTCAAGAATGCTCACATGTTTTATTGGTTGAGCAGGATACATATAGAGAGGGGTGTACCACAAATTTGGATTTTTTTCAAAGCTAGGTATGGAAAAGGAAAGCGTGATGGCATAGGTGCATGTGTGAAGAGAGTGTTGGTTAAGGAACAAATGAAGATCAAAGGTGGTGCAAAATTTAGTGATACACGTTCTCTTGTGGATTGGTGTACTTATGCACTATCATGAGGAGGGACACTTGATTCACAAGTGTAGGTTCTTTTGGTTGGTTGAGGAGGGCACAGTAGGAGACATAATGGAATGTCCAACAATTAGATATTCTTCAAAGATGCATTCAGTTCAAAGCTTAGATGTGAGTGCATGGACCACATGGACATGAGAGATGGATTGTTTTTGTCATAATTGTATTCAGTGTGATTGGGATCAATGCGAGTCAAGTGAGTGGGTAGATACATGGATTCCATGGTACCTAACCCATTTATCTATAGTACAATTCTCACTACAAGATGTAATGGAAAGTTCACTTGGCTATGATCATCTTCCGGATCTTGTACAACCAGGACATGTCTATGCAGTTGTAGCACTACAGGGGAATGAAGAGGGATCAGACTATTGGTTGCAACAATGTGTACAAGGAAAGAAAAAGCTAACACAATCGATGACAGATGATGATGGCTTCATGTATCATATAGGTTCAGTTTTTTTTTCTCAAACTTGGTTGCATTACCATTTGATCATCATTTAGGTTGTTTACAATAATATAGATTTTTTATTCTAAGTATATTTAGATGTTGATAAAAAAATTATGATCACACAGGTTCAGTTGTTATTTTTAGAACTTGGTTGCAAACATATATGATTAGAAAGAATGGTGTACCTTCATTTAAAGACTATGATAAACACAAAACCATTCTCATGTATTTTCACCTTGTTATAGCAACAAATGTTAAGTTATTAACACATCATGCTAGAACAAAAACAAAAAAACTATGGACAATTAGGAGTGTTGATCATGAAGCATGACAAGAAACTCTGAAGGTGAGAGATGACCCTGCAGGCACACTTGAGTAGCAAATCATTTGTTGTATGGGGCAAGTATGATATTGTTCATCACATTTTGATATTGTTTATCTACTAAGGTTCATTATTTAGGTTGTTTATAATAATATAGATTGGTTATTCTAAGCATCTTTTATAGTTTGCATTACCAATTCATCATCATTCAGGTTGTTTAGAATAATATAGATTTGTTAGTCTAAGCATCTTTTCTATTGTGACCATATATATTTCTCATTTGAAGTATATTGTGATGTTCTTGGCACATTTCATCATGGAGCTACTACAATAATAGCTAGCTCTAACCCTTTGGCAGAGGTATGAAACATATTAGAATAATATAGATTGGTTAATCCAAGCATCTTTTATAGTTTGCATTACCAATTCATCATTCATGTTCTTTAGAATAATATAGATTTGTTAGTCTAAGCATCTTTTCTATTGTGACAATATAGATTTCTCATTTTAAGAATATTGCAATGTTCCTGGCATGATTGATCATGAACCTATTGCAACAATAGCCAGCTCTGATCCTTTGGGAGAGGTATGCAACTGATTACAATAATATAGATTTGTTATTGTAAGTGTTTTTTATAGGTTGCATTACCATTTCATTACCAATTAAGTCATTTTGAATAATATAGATTTGTTATTGTAAGCATCTTTTCTATTGTATGTAGTTTAACTACTACCTTGATGGTTTGTACAAGCGCTTGTCACTCCAGAATGTCAGCATGCTACTCTTGTGGAAGACTGTATTGACCGCGAAGGCAAGGCATGCTCTATTTCCTTCCCCTATTGGGAAATGACTATGTATTAGGGATGTTTGTTGTATGCCTACGTGGAATTTTGTAAATCCTACATTTGATAGCAATTATTGAATGATAATATCATGCATATTGTGTACACTTTACGTGTATTCAAGTGTATACTTTATACTTTGTCACTTATGAGTATTTCAATGTATACTTTACGACCTAGATGTTTTAATGCATATACTTTGTATTCATGTGTGTAGTTCATGACTTAAGTTTATTTGAGTATTCTAATGTATACTTTACGACCTTTGTGTTTTAATGTGTATACTTTGTATTCATGTGTGTAGTTCACGACTTAAGTGTATTTGAGTAAATGAATCACTTTTTCACTTACTCACGAGGAACAAAATGAACCCTAAACCCCTTTGCACCTTTACATCACATTCATTTGACCCTTTTTACATCAACTAAAAACTCAACACCACAAGCAAACACCTTAGAGATATCAAAAAAAGATAAGTTATTATAGATGGTTCCAACACAATCCCATAGCCTCGGACGGAGAGTTTGTAAGCGTCACAGTTTCTAAGAAATAGCTCTTCAAAGATTGTTGTCTTTTAGCACTTTGGACTCTTAAGGGAAATCGCCAATCCAATGTAGCTTGGAGTGATTCAACATATTTGGGTGCAAAAGAGGATCATCCCTAGTGTAAAAGTACCCATTTGGACATGTTGGAATAGTCTATTTGGTCCTACAAGTTGCAGAATGAAAGTTGCACCACTGTGCAACTTTACACTGCTTACATCTGACAACTTTTTCCTCAACTGAAAACTCGTCACCACGGGAAAATGCCTTCGAGATAGCAAAAACTGAGAGAGGTTATTGTAAAGGGTCCCAACATGATCCCATAGCCTCAGACAAAGAGTCTTTAAGCATCACGATTTCTGAGAAATAGCCCTTCAAAGATTGCTACCTTTTAGCACTTTGGACTCTTAAGGGAAATCGTCAATCTAATGTCGCTCAGAGCAATTCTGCATATTTGGGTGCAAAAGAGGACCATCCTTAGCGTAAACGTACCTATCTCAATGTGGTGGAATAATATGTTTGGTCGTACGAGTTGTAGAATGAAAGTTGCACCACTTTTCAACTTTATACTACTTGCATTTAAGAACTTTTTCCTCAACCGAAAACATGTCACCATGGGAAAACACCTCTGAGATAGCAAAAAATGAGAGAGGTTATTATATAGGGTCCCAACACGATCCCATAGCCTCAAATGGAGAGTGTGTAAGCATCATGGTTTTTGAGAAGTAGCCCTTCAAAAATTGTTGTCTTTTGGCACTTTGGACTCTTAAGGGAAATCGCCAGACGAATGTAACTCAAAATGATTCAACATATTTGGGTGCAAAATAGGACCATCCCTAGCGTAAATGTACCCATCCATGCGTGTTGGAACAACCCATTTGGTCATACGATTTACAAAACGAAATTTGCACCACTTTGCAACTTTACACTACTTGCATTTGACAACTTTTTCCTCAACTGAAAAGTCATCACCACAGGAAAATGCCTTTGAGATAGAAAAAACCAAGAGAGGTTATTGTAGAGGGTACCAACACAATTCTATAGCATCAGATGGAGATTCTGTAAGTATCATGATTTCCAAGAAATACCACTTCAAAGATTGATGTCTTTTAGCACTTTGGACTCTTAAGGGAAATCATCGGTTTAATGTAGCTTGGAGTGATTCAACATATTTGGGTGCAAAAGAGGACCATCCCTAATGTAAATGTACCCATCTGAATATATTTCAACAATCTATTTGGTTGTACAAGTTGTAGAAAGAAAGTTCCACCACTTTGCAACTTTACACTGCTTGCATTTGAGAACTTTTTCTTCAACTAAAAACTCGTCACTGCGGGAAGTGGGAAAACACCTCTAAGATAACAAAAATCGAGAGAGGTTATTATAGATGGTTTTAACACAATCCCATAGCCTCAAATGAAGAGTATGTAAGCGTCACAATTTCTGGGAAATATCCCTTCAAAGATTGTTGTCTTTAGCACTTTGGACTCTTAAGGAAAATCGTCGATCCAATGTAGCTCAGAGTGATTTACCATATTTGGGTGCAAAATTGGATGATCCCTAATGTAAACATACCCATCCAAATATGTTGGAATATTCTGTTTGATTGTATGAGTTGTAGAACAACACCACTTTGCAACTTTACACTACTTGCATCTGATAACTTTTTCCTTAACTGAAAACTCATCACCACAGGAAAACGCCTCTGAGATAGCAAAAATTGAAAGAGGTTATTGAAGAAGGTTACAACAAAATCCTATAGCCTCTGACAGAGAGTCTGTAAGTTTCACGATTTTGGGGTAATAGCCCATCAAAGATTGTTGCCTTTTTGCACTTTAGACTCTTAAGGGAAATCACCGATCCAATGTAGCTTAGAGTGGTTCAACGTGTTTGGATGAAAAAGAGGACCATACTTAGCATAAATTTTGTTAGATTTTGCTAATATATGGTTGTCATTGATTTCAACACTATTGGCCTTTAAGACATTAGAAATTGTATATGTCGAGGATATTGAGAAAATTGTAATAAAATGAGTTGCAGGTTGTCAGTGGAGAAATGAAGCTCAGTCTGTTGGTTAGCCCAGTACATTGTTGATCAAAGGTTGTGGATCAAAGGGTTTTTTTTTAGTATATCTATTTTATCCACGTTAAGTTTCAAAGATCCACATGAAGATTTGATCGAGTTATGAGTATTTGTGTGTTGACAGTTATTTTATTGCTTCAGTTGGTGTTCTTGATTGAAGATGATGTGATTCTAGTAAGTTCAGTTGTTGTGGATGATTCTCTAGTGATTCATGATGTTTGTGGATGTTTCTAGATCATGCTCTATTTTTGTCACATGGCTACATCGATCGTTGTGCTCGTGATTGGTGATTTTCTCTTATGTGTTCATGTTTTTCATGTTCATGGCCAATGGGGTGATTGTAGCGTGTTGTGGATCTTCAAGGAATAATTTTTGAAGGTGGTTTGTGTTCAAGAATTTTGTTTTGGGTCTTCACTATGATGTGGCCAACGTTGGTTGATTTGCATTGATAATTGTTATTGATTTGAGCCGACCATTTGTATATGTTTTATTATTTTTTGAAGCCAACATGTAATTATATAATCTCTTGTTGTAGATATATATATGTTATTTTTTATTACATTTGATGGGCAGGGTGTATGAGATGTGTGAAAAATGTCCTAATCATTCAAAGGCAGAAGCAGAGTGTGAAGAAGAGTGAGCAGAGTGTGAAGAAGTGTTCATGTGTTTAATTGGAACTATAATCAGGCATTAGTAGATGCTATTTTCTTAGTTCAGAATCCTATGGATGTAATCTAAATATTTCTGTAAGACAGTGTTTCTTCCTTTGGGTAGTAAGCCTTGTCGTATTTGAGTAGTGAGCTCTAGGCAGTGTGCCTAAATGCATGTGCATTCCCCATTTTATTCTTTATACTTTTAACAGGGTATAATCTTGTGGACTAACCTCCACCGTGGTTTTTCCCCTAATAGGGTTTCCACGTAAAAAATCTTGGTGTTATGTGTGTTTCTAATGTGTTGATGATTATGCTTTCATGGTTATTAATCAGATCTGAGAATAAGGTTAATAAGTTGAATAAGTTTAAATTAATTTTTGTGACAGCTGATTCACCCCTCCCCTCTCAGTTGTCTTCCCTTGTGTTTCCAACAAACGTACCCATCCAGATGTGTTGGAATAGTTCGTTTGGTCGTACAAGTTGCAAAACGAAAGTTGCAACACTTTGCAACTTTACTCTACTTGCATCTAACAACTTTTTCCTCAATTGAAAACTTGTCACCACAGTAAAATGCCTCTAAGATAGCCAAAACTGAGGGACGTTATTGAAGAAGGTCCCAACACAATCTTGTGCCTCTGACGAAGAGTCTATAAGCATCACAGTTTCGAGGGAATATCCCATCAAAGATTGTTGTCTTTTTACACTTTGGATTCATAAGGAAAATCATCGGTCCAATGTAGTTCAAAGTGATTCGGTGTGTTTGGAGGAAAAAGAGGACCATTCCTAACGTAAATGTACTCATATGGTATGCCTAGTTTTCTTAATGATGCATTATGGTTAGCAACATTCATTGTTGTGGATTACGATAATACAAATTGCATGTCAAAGGTCAAATAACAAGCATGTCATGGAGTTGTATTTGGTTTGTTTAATGGTAGTATCACACTCATTTGGTTTGTTTAATGGTTGCATCATGGTTGAGTGATGTCTTAATTGTTAATCGTGATTATTGTATAGATTTTACATGAACAATCTAATGAACATGTATCTTGTTTAGTTGTAAGGACTTTGTTTGAAGGTTGCATCAAGCCCCTATGGTTGAAAGATATTGATTCTTACTCAAGATGATTTAATACCTTTTACATGTTATTAAGCTTGAATTTCAACATTAAGTGACATTGATTTTTATCAAAATGATTATATTACTTTCGAATGAAAACTATAACATGAAATGCATTTCATTAAGTTGTATTCACTTTTCATTAATTTTAACTTCTTTTGAAATAAAAGTCAGTTGCACACTTCATTACATGAGTTCAAAAAAAAAAATGTCAAATGTAAATTCATTCAACAAAGCTTAAAATCATGGGTATTCTCAAATTGAGTGTTTGATAAAAATGTATTGGTAGACATGTATGAAAAATGTGGTACAATAGAAAAGGCAATGAATTGTTTGAAAAACTCCTCAAAGAAATAGATGGATTACCAACTGTAATTCATAAGTGAACTATTAAAATCTAATTTTGTTAATCTATAACATACATTATCAATCATAACTTTAAACCATTCTAAGATAATTATAGATTCCATTTTGAAAATTCAAAGTAGAAAAACATGCACACAAGGAACAAATTAGATCGAATATCAATTCTTATATATCAAACTGTAGAATAATTGTGTTTGTGCATATACAAATTTGGCATATGCCTATTTAGAACAAGTTTTACAAGTTTTACAAAATGTGACATATATGCCATCTCAATATCTATCAAACCCTAAGTACATATCAATCTATATCATATCCTAATCCTGTGTTGGACCATCAAAATTGAGCCTCCTCGAAGAAGTTGGTTGCTCTGAAGTTTCCTACACAATAACATTTCAAACCACAAATTAGATTAATTATGTGAATGGTTGAGAAGTTAGACTAGTAAATAGAAACTTATATACCATCATTTATAAATTACAAATTTAACATTAAAATCAATATACATGTACTATATTATATCACTAATGCAATTCTTGTTTACCTCAAGTCTTGCTCTCTTTTCTGCAAGATGTTTTGCATATGATTGTTCCTTAGGACGATCGGGAGTCTTCGTATAAAGTAATGGTCTCACACTCATCATAGTGTTGAGTTGAGCAGAGGAATATAGCATATAAAATAAAAATGATACAAATTAACATATAATTGCTGACAAATAATCATATCTACTAATCACATATCTACTCCTATCTAAATGTAAATGATCTGCAATATAAAATAAACACATACAGGTCTGTTTGTGGGCTCATAGTGGATGAATCAACTGAGATGGTTTCCTATATAAAAAATGGCAAGAATGTAAATGCACATGCACATATAATTATAATTTTGAGAATAAAATATATATATACCTCTTGTGAAACTTCATCCAATGGGTCAAACCTAGTCAACAAGGTTGTATAAGAACTAGGTTGCTGCATAAAAAGACAAGATTGTGTCTGACTATCAATATATGTAGTACATGTATTTAAACATAATAGATTTCAAAAATTAACATCTAAAATAACAATTTAAATAATTTACCATATACTAGCACAAATGAAATGGCAGTATGTGTAGCCTCTTGCACTTCTGACATCTACTCCTCTAGCAACAACTGTCAAAAATTCTAGCACATAAATGTATATTAGTACAAATATCTCTCATAAAATATGAAAGAATTTACATAAAACACACAATGAAATTACTTTAAGTATTACCGGTCCTCCTATATCTTCCCTGGTAGTCGATGTCTCTCCTACAAATGGCCCACTTCATGCTCTATCAACTCCTACATCCGACATATCATGAATCTCATAGTCAAATGTGTCTATGGAGGCCTCAATGGACCGTCAAAGAGGTCCCAAACATAAATTGTTGCACGTCATGCAACGATGAGGCACACAACTATGCCTCAAAGAGGATGGTGTACCAGTGGGAGTTGATGACTATGTGCCAATGGGAGCTGATGCAACAGCTGCACCACCAACATGCTGGGATGCACTATCAAATGGCTACACAACATGATGGCTTTGCATGACCAAATGATCACTCATTGAATCTAACACATAATTCTCAGAGTCCCTAAATCTACAACAATCTTAGGGTAAGGTAGTGGAGTTGGGGCAGCAATAGGCAGAGAAGGATGAATTGGGGTGACTCGGCGTGCTCTAGGTCTATCATGTGGTATCCCTCTACCAACACCCAAGAAATATTGCATGTCAAAGTAATTGACATGTTTCCCTAGCACAAACTTGGCATAAAATTTTTAGAGAAAATACTGAGGGACATCAAGATTGTTGTTGGGTGGTTTATCAAAAACCATCCACCAATGTCTCCAAAAATTATCTAATATGCCTCTATGGGTGCACCATTTAATTAAAAAAAATTGGTTTCCACACATTAACACGTCTTGTTCTTTGATCGATGAATAACTAGGCTAATTGGGCTTTCTCAATATCAAATGTCTTCACCTCATCATATGATAACCCATCAGCATAAAATTGTCTTTGTTCTTCTCGCCACTGTGCAATTCTATTATGTTGAGTTGCCAAAGTTTCAACATTTGAAATTATTGTTTCCAGAGTGTTTTTCATGTTCGATAGCTCATCAAGTGTCTCACAGATTTGACATATTTTTCTTAATTGATCTAAATTTCTATGAATAGACTTGTGTATTGTTGGCACATTTTGATTTGGAAACAACAGTTGTGGTGAAGGAGGATTTGGAGGGTTTTCATTTTGTGTAGGATCAAGGTTTTCATTTTGTGCAGGGATTGGGTTTTCATCTTTTGCAAGGTTAGGATTTTCATATTGATCTATTTTAAACCTGTTAATCGATAAAAAAATTCAAAATTAACAATGGTTTTAATGCAATAAAAAATCTATCAAATTTACCCTATTTTTGACTAAAATTCAAAAAAAACAATGTAAAATGAATAAAAATAGAAAAATCCAAGCATACCTTATAAATTTGATAGATTTTGATCAAACTCACTTCTGGCGAATGGATATCCGAGTTGTAGACAAAAACACACGCTCAAACAAATAAAATTAGCTCTTGGGTTTTTTTAATTGATTTATAACATAGGAAACGAATATAAGTTTCAAAACGGATATTTGTTTCCTGAATTATAGTTTTTTTTATAATATGGTAGGGTCTGAGACCCGACCATATTTAATTGGAAATGGTTTTTTTTAAATATATAATAAATATTATAATATAATATATATATTATAAATAATGTAATATAATATTACTATATAATATAACATAATATTATAATATAGTATAGTATTATATTATTATATAATATTATATTATTATAATATTATATAATATGAGCTCTCATTTTTTTTTAAATTATAACATAGAAAACGGATATCCTTTTGAAATGGATATATGTTTTGTGAATTATAGTTTTTTTATAATATGGTCGGGACCGACCATATTTAATTGATGATGATTTTTTTGAAATATATATATATAAATTATATTATTTATAATATATATTATAATATAATATTTTATAATAACATTATATTATATTATATTATATATTATAATATATTATAATACATATATTATATAATAATATAATTATATTATATTATATTATATTACTATATAATATAACATTATAATATAACATAATATTATAATATAATATAGCATTATATTATTATAAAATTTAATATAATATTATATAATATGAGCTCTCAATTTTTAAAAAAAAATTATAACACAAAAAATGAATATCCATTTCTTGAATTATAGTATTTTTGACTCGCCCATATTTAATTGGGAATGGTTTTTTTGAAATATATAATATAATATAATATACAGTATATTATGTATAATATATATTGTGTATAATATATATTATATTATAATATGTTTTGATTAGAGGTAAAAAAATGGGTTTTGAAGGGGCCCGGAACCTTTTACAAAAAGGAGCAGCTGAATCAAAAAGAGAACAACATTAAACAACCATCAACCCCAAGACAACAAACCACCAGCCAAAAAGCAACCAAAAACTGGCAAACACCACTACATATTGTTCAAAATTTCAACAGCTTCCATCTCACTAGCAGCAAACTTTTATCCCTTAACCCCAGTATCAAAAACCTTAATACCCGAGGCCCTAGCCTAATTTTTCAGTCTATTTCTAGTCCTAACCCCAAGCCCACCAGTTTTTACCTCACAACTCAAAACAGAACCTTTAGCAGCACACTTAACAGCAGCATAATCCTACCTCACCAGCTTACCCTCAGCAGCCATAACATTAGCAGAAAAAATTCCCTTTCTCTTAGTAGGGGAGAAAGCCATCGCAGAGTCCGACCTAGTAAAGACTTTAGGAACTTCTCCACTCTTCATAACCACATTCCAAATTTTGTCAATTTTCTCTTCAAGGGATAACATTCTTTCCTCCATACTTTGTTTCAGATTAACGGTTTCCTCTGCCATAGTATTAGCAACAGTATTGAGACCAACCATTAAATTATCAATTTGGTTTTGGATCAAAGAATCTTCAGCCTTGCAAGCGATACTTCTAATACAAACATTAGTCCTATTGATCTCATGAGAAAACCATTTAAACAGTTTTAAAAGCACATTGGCACTGTCATGGGCTGAACCCAACACATCAGAAAGATCCTCCCTATCAAAATTTTGAATGTGATTTCCCACAACAACATCCTCTTCAAAAGAACTTCATGAACCTTATCATCAGAAGCATCCTTACCTTTACCAGCAGTTACAGGAGATTTCATCCTACGAATGGAATTGGCAATTTGCTCCGCAGCAGCCATCCTCTTTTGAATCCTCTCCACATCCACTTTATTAGCTCTTGCGGCTTGTTCACCACCTACAACTCTAACCTTCTCCTACTTTGATAACCCAATGATAGCGCTCGGAACATCCTCACCATGGAAGCCACCAGCCACAAAGAGAGGGACATTCTTCACCAGGTGTTGACCAGGTTTCAAAACCCTTCTCTTCCAACTTCCCTCCTCAAGTTCCTACACAAGTCTAGACGCAGGGGGAGGAGAAGAAGTTTCCCCATAAAGATCATTTTTATCTTTGCCTCCCTTAGAAGGAACAATCACCTCCACATCATCACTACAAGTCATGTAACCTGCTTCCTCATCCAATTTCCTTTCCCAAATTTACCCTGAACAGGGGATACGAGGCCCTCCTCCAAAGAGGCAGATGAATGTGGGACATAGTCAACATCATCATCCCTATCTAACTTAGAATCTTTATTTAAAATAAGCTTCCTCTTCATCAGTTTCTTAGAAGCCCTTTCCTCACCTAACTCAATTTCATAACCCTCCCTAGCTTTAGCAGAAATATCCTTTGGAGTAACCAGAGTTTTCTGGACATCATGAGCTTTAACATGTTCATAAATCAAAAGAATCAACCCCGAATGCAGGACAGGGTTTTTGGGATTCTTCATATGCTCTTTAATCCCACAGTCCATCGACACTAGTAAATAATAGGGAAATGACGCCCATTTCTTGTGCCTAAAATGGTTAAGCAATGGAAAATGGTAATTGTTAATGGTCGTGTACCTTCCTTCTAGGGTTACATACCTCATGATTTCTTTGACAACATCCCGCTAGAGAGCTTTCAAGGAATTCCTTAGATACCCACCACTCTTCATAGGCTTCAAATCATCACTCTCATTCTTCTTAAAGACCAGGGACATCGCAGCCAATGATTCTTTCTTATCCTTGTACACCTTCATACCCTTAATCACAAGACCAGTAATCTGGGCTATGAATTCCTCATCCACCACAATTTCCCTAACACCCAAATCCAAGGTTCTCCCTTTCCACCCTTTCTCAACCAATTTAGTAACCTAAGTATTATTGCCATGCAATTTCTCCATGAAGGGAGTTAGACCACCCTTTTCTAAAATTGCCCACACTTCCTTTCTCTGCTTAGCAGTATCACAAGATTTGGGCTCAACACAATTTTTGTCCCCACCCATGACGATGGAAAACAAAGACCAAACACTCAACAGGAAACTCAGAAGGAAGCAGCAGACACCACTCAAAATGAAATTATCCAACAAAAGACTCTGGAAGCTTATGCAGCTAACACCCACAATCTGTGCAAAGGAAACCACAGGATATACATACCATAATGAATTCAAACTCCGCGTCATATGATAGCCTTTCCTCAAAATCATAACCACACCATCCTTACTAATGATATTCCACCACATGAGCAGGGGCGTGCACACCGTAAGGAATAATTTAACTTTCATTTATAACAATAGTCGTGGCCTCATAAGGGATGGGGTCATTTATATCCCAGACCTTACTATCTCTAACACCAAAGTTAGCAAAGAAATCAACTAACTTATTTCCCTCTCTCAAAATATGGGAAATATAAATATTATCAAAGGATTTAATAATTTCAATGGAATCCTTGATCAAGGCCTCAATTGTCCAAGACGAAGGAGATAAATTCTTCAAATTATTGATAATGTTCAGAGAAACATCCTCCAACCAAATTTTCATGTACCCTCTTCTCTGAGCCAACACGACTATGATAGGTAGCCGCCGCCTTCGTTATATTATAATATGTTAATTTTAATATAATATATATTACATATATTATTATATATATTATTATAAAGTATTATGAAATATTGAATATTATATAAATATTATAATAAAATATAATATTATAATATATTAAATATATTATAATATAATTTTAAATTAACAAACATTAGTATAATGTTTTTTAATCTAATGTGTATATCATAAATATATTAAAAAAAATATTATAATACATAAAATTAAACAATTTGTTGTCAGGGCCAGACCCAACGGTATTTGTTTAGAAACAGATATCCGTTTTGGTTTGGTATTACCAAACCAAAACAGATATTGTACTTGGGCCTGCAAAAAGTCCAATAAGTGAATTTCACGTTTTTGGGCGTGTTAAAAACAACTTTTTTTTATAGCACCACTTTTTGGACCCCCATGATCTTGCACAGACCTTGTAAATGGGGCACTTAAATTTGCATGCATAAGTCAAGCACTTGGATTTGGGCCTATGGTGTTCAAATTCACTTCATTTGTTTGTTGTTTTCTTTGTGCCTATAAAACAAGTATTTGGCATTTGGCATTGTGCTAGAATTAGATCAAGCATACTATCAGCACAAGTGAAATTTCTTTGTATGGAAAACAATCACTTATTAGTGCCTACCTTTATAATAGGAGACTAATGTTTTCGATTGAGCAAAGAGCAAATTTATTTGTGCATTGGGAACCGAGCACGGGATATAATGCCATGTTAATCCAAAATTTCAATTTTCCATTTATTTTGCTGGAAAAAAAATTACTATTTATCTTCATCTGCATTAGCAAGTGCCTAAGTCTCAGGGGGTTTACATTTTATAGCAATAATTTTAAATAGGTTGTCCAATCATTAGGAGAGGGCAAAGTATTAGGCTTGTTTCCCTAATGTTTTGTTTGTTTTCTCAAGGAAGGGCACATGGACCTGGAAATAGGTGTGTGGCTGGTTTATGCTTGCACATTTTGCACACAGGCATGCTTCATGGTGTCTGAGCAGGTAGCATTCTTCCCATTAGGTGGCTTCTTCGATTTTGTGGAGTGGCTACAGATGGGCAACATGCAAAGATTTGGCAACGGGACGTGTAGAGGCTAATCTTCTAAGGAGTTTACGGTGGTTCACATGTGTTGTTTATGCTTTCAAATTTTGCATTCATGCATACTAGGGAAATTACATTTCAATTTTGAACCCGTGTTTTGACATTTCATTCTTTTGACGGTCAGTGTTTTGGTTTTCCACTATTTGCTCAAAGGTAACTATCCACACATGCCTCTTTCCTACCATTGGTATTCTAAGTGGACTGTGTTTTGATAGTTATTATGTTGAACATTTTACCAGAGCACTAGTATTAATTAGAGAAATATAATGGGCATGGCATAAACCCTAAGCGCAAATAACTTTTACTTGTTTAAGCATGCAAAGAAACAATTACTTTTCAGGAAGTTGGTTCATTCTCTTTTGGTCCTTTGGTGATATCTAATGAATCGATGGTAAATGAATTGCAGGTGGGGGGCTATCCTATATTCTCCCAACTACCCCTTCTCTCCTAGGATTTTCACTAGGGTTTGAGAAGTCGCCTATGTAACACGATTAGGGAAATTATAGTAGAAGCGCCCACAAGAGAAAGTGAGGGCATTTCCAAAGATTCAAATGATAATAATGTGGAGTATGATACCGTTGTTATTTGGTCAAACATTGGAGTCTGGTGACTACATCACATTTGGTAGTCAAAGGTGTCGAAGTTCTTCTCTAACCATTCCTATTTATTTTTCCAGCCTATGGACATAGTGATAACATCTATCTTTGCATTTATTTTCCTTATAATCCTAATGCTCAAGTGATGCAAGTAAGATGAGTTAAACAAAAACAAATTGAAAGGACAAAAATAAGCGTTGAGAATTTTAGAGTTTTCTTAACTATAATTGGCTTTTTAGGTCGCTCTATGTAGCTATTGAATTTCTCAAGTTTCTATTACTTTGTTGTGATTTCAATGCTCTTGACTCTAGAATGATTGAGTTCTTTGTACATGTGTAACTTTCCTCCATTATTTGTCAGACACAACATCTCTTTCAGAAATTGTGGACAACTTTGTTTTTGAGAGAAAGAGATGCTCAAACATACAATCTTCAAATTCTGGGGATAAATAGTTGAATATTCTGTCTAGAAAAAGCTCAACATGGTCGCTACCTTCACGTTTACACATGAAATAGAGGTACTTGTCACTTGTTTTTGAATTTTTACAAGTAAATTCAATTGAACTTTGTTTTAAGTTTGAGATTAAATTATTAGAAATTTCTCATTATCTAATTGTTAAACAGTATAGAAGAGGAGGTTAGCTCATTCAATTCTACATTATTAAATTATCTTACATCACTGTTTTTGCATTCCCCTAGTTTATTTTAACCTGACGTGAATGACTCGGGTTTTGGTTCTAGTATTTTAGGTTTCTGTATAGCTGTAAATGGCCATTTTTAGGTTTATTTAAGTTATTTGATTAGTTGATTACCCAAATAAATAAATAAATATCAAATCCTTGATTTATGTGTTTTAGATTGTTTTACAATTTTCATTGCTTTTCTTTTTTTGTTCCTTAGCTCATTTTAAGTTTACACTACACAATTAGGGTTTTGATTATTGAATTTTAAGTTTTTCAGTAACTGTATGTTCCAATTTAAGGTTTTCTTACCCTTTATATCGTTGAATTGCATGGAGACAAAAGAATTTGGCAATATATAGAGTGAGCCTACAATTGGTCCTGCTGAATCATTAGCAGTTGGACTATGATGAACGCCCTGATCTTCCAACCTTTCAATTTAACCTAGCTTACTTGCTATGATGTCAAGACATTTCATGAGATATTGTTGAGGAACTTGGTCAGATAAGAGCTCAGACTACAATCATCTTTACCAAACCATGTAGTATAAATAATGCGTATCTGTTTTTTTAATGGACATTTTAATTTGAGTTCTTGGTTTATGGATGTTAAGCTATGCTATTGGGCCATGTAGTATAAGTACCAATGCTTGACAAATGCAAACCCAAGCTAGAATATTTTTCTCATATTAGAACAGTACTGTGGACGCTGTGAATATACTGGAATGGATCTCATCTAACATGTTCAGATTCATCATGCATTATGCCTATTTTATTAAGTTTAGTTTTAAATAAATTAACAAATATATCAATGATTAACATACCAAAGATAACACTGTCAATGCAGTCAACACCATATACACCAATTCTGAGTACATAAAGGAATTTACAATACAAACATTGGTAATGTTGTACAAACTGATGCGTTAATTTGATACATTCCCACCTTGGCAGTAAACTTTTAGAGGTTTATAAATTATTTTGTAATGTCCCCAATTAGGGTTTTTAAAATATTCTGATTTAAATTTTCTGCTTCTTCTGAATTTTGAAAACTTAAATCAAATACAACAATGGAAAGGTTGTGAATACTATTTGGAATTAATTTTTAAACCCTTAAATGCAATGTCACAGCCACATATACCAAATTTGAATCAAATCTCATTAACTGATACAAACCGTAGATGATCAAAATGAACTCAGATCTGAATCAACATCAATGCTCAAACCCTTAAAAACTGAATTTATTTATTGAAAGTTGAATTTGAAACTGTTGGGTACACTTTAAAAGATAGAAAAGTAGTATTTCTGATGACCAAATAAATTCACCAATATGCAGATCTGAATTTATTTGTGATTCCTATCAAGTTACTCAAAAGCCACAAGGTCACTGGTGCGCTGAAGCCTTACTTTATCTTTTATGCTGTAAGAACTAGTGTCTCAAATTCAGTAAAATAATAAGCTGAATCCATGAATGTTTGATGGAGACATATGCAGTCAGAACAGGTCGAACTCAACCAATTTGAACAATGGACTTCTTGAACCAACTTTAAATTGCTTTGGTTATGCTCATTATATGCCCTGGGTTGTTGACTTCGCCTTTACCTTGTGTTTGTTATTTAATTACAAGCATTTCAACATAAGAGATATTTGGCCTGAAAAACTGAAACGTCACGGTGTTAGTTACTAGGAACAATGGTTTATATCTGAGACTACAGCCTGGAGAAACTTCCAAAGCATTATCTCGAAGCTGATTGCACTAATTAAGGAAAGTGAATACTACTTAAATATGCATCCACTGATGGGCAAGATTATCATAGCCCTCTGCTCAAGCACCAAATGTTAGTAAAAGTGTTGTCCACAATTTCCTATGTTCATTGAGCTTAACTAACTGTAGGGAACAACAAAAACATATACTTATCATTGGTGTACAACAAAAAGCAAATCCAAACTGCTGCAGCTGCCTCCTTATTTTCTTAATAGTAATCTTGTATTACATAAAACAAGAAGCTCTTTCCTATTTCAGATGCAACCCCTTACATTTATTACTTTTGTGCTTCTTTTATATTTCCATCTTGTCTCTCCAGTTCCACCATCAGCTTGTTTTTCATCCTTGTCAAAATGGGAGTAGTGTACAATTGTGTGATATGGATGCCCATGTACAAAATCTGCAGTTAAGGTCTAAAAAAGTAGTCCTTTCCAATGGCCTAGAATTTTGATTCACAAGGTCCAGTTGGGAAGTTTTTGCCTATTTATGGCAACCTTTACTTTCTTTCTGTTTGCATGCTAAATTTTATCTATGTTTCAAAATATCTTTACATAAGTGGATTTAAGATCCCTATTGCTAACAATATTGTTAGGTAGACTGCACTACAGAAATGTTTAGAGTGTTGAGAATTGGTACAAGGTTTGAAATTTCGTTGTTGTTGTGCATGTTGTGCATTGAACAATAAATAAGGTGGTTGTTTGGATATCCGGTATTGGTGGCAGTTATGATGAGAAGCCTTGAGTCAACTTAAAGTCACCTAACATACAGCTGTGAAGTGTGTGAAATAATGCAATGCATTGAGACTAGTAGTCATATAAAAATTTGATGTTGTGTTGCAGAGTTACATGGGATATATCTTGTGATCTAACTGAAGAAATAATAAATGGCGTGTTCAGAGAGGATCCAGATTTTAGATTTATGATTCTTTATCTCCTCGTTATTTATTCCTTCCCATTTCCCCATCTGGTCAAGATTTTCTTTTAACATTTATTTACAAGAACACATTGCCAACGTGGATCTCTCTCTCTAGGTTATGAATGTTGGCAAAAGTATCTAATGGTGATAAAAGACTCAATTTTGGGAGAAGAATCCACTATATTTTGATGGGTTTTATGCTTCCTAACAACTAAACATCTATCAGTAATTATCTGATGATCCCCAAGTTGAGCCTGTAAAGGTAAGGTCAGATCCCTTTGTAAAAATGGGATGGAGATTGGTGACATGTGATAGCATCAGCTCTTTAGCAATACTAGTAGTACATAAGTTAGTAGATTTCCTGCTACAGAATGGTTTCCTCAAGAGATTTCAATTGGAAGTCCCTATGCTAAAATGTGTCAGCTACTCTAATGCTTTTGTTGCCACTACTTGATAGTTATCTTACATTGATGGCTTAACCTTTAGAAGGTTTCCATTCCAATTGCAGTTTTGCACAACTGAATATTATATCAGCAATAGGAATGAGGCTAGGTGCAAATCATGGGTGACAACAGAGTGGGGACAAGTTATTTGAAAATAAACACTTCAATTCATTCCTGCAGTCCATGATCTAGATGCTACGAATGGTGAAGGCAATAGCAAAAACCAAAAAGGAGTGATCAAAGACCAACTCCAAAATACTCATAACACTGTTTTCACTACACCCAAACCTGCTTAAGGCAGGGACTCCAGCTCACGCAGAGCCCTTCTTGTTATTATAGAAATTTTGGATTTTCTCCAAAGAGTTTCCCAAGCCATATGTTTTGTTCACTTGTGTATGCATTGATTTGCTTCCTATTGAAATATATTAGATTTTTTAGCCTGTTTAGCATAGCATCTCTTAATTGGTTATCTTCATTTCCTTTCACTATAATTCCCAAAACACTTTAAATTATGACTTGTAACAAGCAAAAAAATATAAAACATGTTGAGTGGATCATATTATATTTAGGAGTAATAAGCAAATGCAGTGATAAGAGAATGAATAACAGTGTTCCTGAGAAACGTGTCTCCAGGTTTTTTACAAGGTTTCAAACGTAGGGGGCATCCTAGGGAGAGTTGCAGAAAGTCCCTTTCCTGTCCATCTTTTCACAGCATGACAGCTTGCCATCCCCACATCCATCTGGCATCCCGAGGACACCAGGATGTCCCCCAAGGACATCAAATTTAACACTGAAAAAATAACCAAAATGGTACTAAAATTCTTAAAACACTAGAAATCAGAAATATCTTAGCTTTAATTAAAACTGCCATTAATTTATTAAATGGGACTCAAATTCCCCTTTCTCAAAACATTCCAATACTCGTTGCCCTTCTCTTCACAGCAATCCAGTACCCATTTCATGCCCCGATGCAATTTTAAAAGCCCAAAAAAACCCATGGGATCATGAACTCTTCCCTCTGTCAAAGAGATGCTTCCGTTCAAATTTAATTAATTGGCACTCTGCCCATTTTTATGTTATGTAAAGTTCAGTGACAGAATGTTTATTGCTTGTTATCTCATTTGGGTTTTGTATGAATTGAATTTATTGAAACCCTAGCTTTTTGTGGAATGGTCCTTTTTATCAAACAGCGCAGGGAAGGCTTTGGTTGGGATTTATGATTTGACAATTGACATTGTTATCAACTGTTAGCTGTGTAGTGTGTTCTCAATTATGCATTTACAATTTTTTAATTAATTATATCTGTATCCCCCATCATCCCTGAAATTCAGAAAATTTTGCGCCATCCCCAAAACCCCGGTCCTTGTGTCCCCGGACTGGAAGCTCAGAGAAACACCAATAAATGATCACATAACTTATTGATTTTATATAGATAGAAGTCATTGGTAAAATTACCTCAGTAAAAATAGTTTTTAATGTACTCAAATCACAGTACTCCAATCCCATTATCGCAAATTTTCAAAAAGAAAATACATATATTTTATAAAACTGAGCACTCTTTAGTCTTGAGAGACATCAAGTTCACAATAGAACTTTTGCAATGTTTCATTTGCTAGAAGTTTCAAATTGCTGAAAATTCCGTAATTAAGTTAAACTAAATGGCTGAAACGAAAGCAATTAAAAGGTCACTTCAAAAATCATAGTATAACTTACCTGAAGAGCAATAATACTTATAAAACATAAATCAATTTTGTTTCAGTGCAGTAGTTTTTGTTGGTGTCCAATAATCTTGTTTCTTGTATGCTCAAATCCTGTGAAGCCAACAAAAACTCTCTCCTATCTTCCTAAAATGGGGTCGCTGCAAAGAACTGAGTCAAGTTGTATTGCAACCTGTGTGCACAAAGCCTTCTTTCTCTTAAGAACTAAAAACATCATTGCTATTCATTGTAATTTGCAGAAAGATTACTATTAATTTTGTGTCATTCCAAGCCATTCCTTCAATATCAGTGACTAACATGTGTATGATGGTTTCTAAACCCTAAGTCTCATCAGCTCAATAAGAATTGTTTTTCCTTGAGATCTTTGTGCCACTTGAGACATTAGATATGGCATTTCATAAACTCCATACAGTTTCGCGGATTCAGGATGTCCTTCCACAATCTTGCTAAGAAACTTTGCCTCGGGCATAGTGATAATCGAAGAAAGCTGTTCGCGTTAAAATGCCCAAGCCCATTCAAGGATTTGATTTCTTGCAAAACCAGAAATCTAGGCTTTATAACCTTTTCCAAATTCTCTTTTAAGAGCCAAGGCCGCTTTACCACAGAATTTGCAGGGAGTCCCACGTCATTGATAAGAAACTGCATTGTCTGCCTGACCTTTTCTGTGGAGTAATGAAAGACCAAGGGACTTTTCCTAAATATTTCAATAGTTCCTCAGAGGAGAGCCCATGAAGTTGAAAATTGTGCATTTTAGACTCTATTGATTCTATGCGGAAAGTGCCCACGACACCCAAAACGTATTTGTACGCTTTGCTTTCTTTAGAGACGCCAATCTTGTCAATGAGCTCAACTTGGGCAGGCGTCCAAGAAGAGCATCGCAGAAGGTTCAGTCTCGAATATAAGAATCTGGCCAGTTCCATCCCACGAATACCATGTCCCTCCCAAAAGGCAGGTGAGGGTTTCACGGCTTTCTCCAGACTATACATAAGAATTGAGGGGGTTCTAACGACGGCCTTGATGAAGAGATCTTGAGATACAAAAGCAATTTTAGGAAGCGTAATTTTAGGAAGAAGCTCTTGATCGAGGCTTGTGAACAATACTTGCGGCCTGGTCATCAAAACCCTTACCAGATTTGCCCCCTTCAATCCCCAACTCTTTCAGTAGTTGGAGCCTGGGCTGTATCTTTTCTACACTAGTCGTCAAACCTCTGGGAGACAACATCATTATTTTTGCGATTTGATCTGGTTTGCAGCCATTGGTTTCCAACAAACAAACAAATTGCTCTACCTTTTCCAGGTCTTTGAGTTTCTACAAACCTGGGAAAGATTTGAATAAACGCTCAATATTGGCCGGAGAGATGTTAAATTTGGAGGCGGCGAACTGTGCAAAGGGGTTTTGTAAAAGTCCGATGCCATCAGTAGTGATAACTTCACTGAAGAATTTCTTACAAACAATGAAGGCAAATTTCCGTGGGCTGGCTGTAAAAGTGAATGAGTGGGAACCGAGTAAGGGACAGAAAAGCTTCTTCATCATCATGTCTGGTGATCGTGCTGCTTTGGCGCTATGGGAGATTCTATCCTATTTTAGGGCTTTCCTACGAGTGAATGCAGACAAGTATCGAAAAGAGCATGGAAGTGAAAAATAAAATATGATTGACCAATGAGTTCAGAGGGTTTATGCTCATTCAGTGTTTACTCAAATCACAGTACTCCAATCCCATTATCACAAATTTTCAAAAGAAAATACATATATTTTATAAAACTTAGCACTCTTTAGTCTGGAGAGACATCAAGTTCACAATAGAACTTTTGCAATGTTCATTTGCTAGAAGTTTCAAATTGCTGATAATTAACTAAATGGCTGAAACGAAAGCAATTAAAAGGTCACTTCAAAAATCTTAGTATAACTTACCTGAAGAGCAATAAGATTTATAAAACATAAATCAATTTTGTTTCAGCGCAGTAGTTCTTGTTGGTGCCCAATAATCTTTTTTCTTGTATGCTCAAATCCTGTAAAGCCAACAAAAACTCTCTCCTATCTTCCTAAAATGGAGTCCCTGCAAAGAACCAAGTCGAGCTGTATTGCAACCTCTGTGCACAAAGCCTTCTTTCTCTGAAGGACTGCAAACATCATTGCTATTCATTGTAATTTGCAGAAAGGTTCCTATTAATTTTGTGTCGTTCCAAGCCATTCCTTCAATATCAGTGACTGACACGTGTGTGATGGTTTCTAAACCCTAAGTCTCATCAGCTCAATAAGAAGTGTTTTTCCTTGAGATCTTTGTGCCACTTGAGACATTAGATATGGCCTTTTCATAAACTCCGTACAGTGTCGTGGAGTCAGGATGTCCTTCCACAATCCTGCTAAGAAAGTTTGCCTCGGGCATTCTGATAATCGAAGAAAGCTGTTTGGCATTAAAATGCCCAAGCCCATTCAAGGATTTGATTTCTTGCAAAACCAGAAACCTAGGCTTTATAATCTTTTCCAAATTCTTTTCTAAGAGCCGAGGGTGTTTTACCACAGAATTTGCGGGGAGTCCCACGTCATTGATAAGAAACTGCATTGTCTGCCTGACCTTTTCTGTGGAGTAATGAAAGACCAAGGGACTAGTCCTAAATATTTCAATAGTTTCCTCAGAGGAGAGCCCATGAAGTTGAAAATTGTGTATTTTAGACTCTATTGATTCTATGCGAAAAGTGCCCACGACGCCCAAAACGTATTTGTACGCTTTGCTTTCTTTAGAGACGCCAATCTTGTCAATGAGCTCAACTTGGGCAGGCGTCCAAGAAGAGCATCGCAGAAGGTTCAGTCTCGAATATAAGAATCTGGCCAGTTCCATCCCACGAATACCATGTCCCTCCCAAAAGGCAAGTGAGGGTTTCACGGCTTTCTCAAAACTATACATAAGTATTGAGGGGGTTCTCACGACGGCCTTGATGAAGAGATCGTGAGATACAAAAGCAGTTTTAAGAAGCGTAATTTTAGGAAGAAGTTCGCGATCGAGGCTTGTGAACATTACCTGCGGCCTGGTCATCAAAACCCTTACCAGATTTGCCCCCTCAATCCCCGACTCTTTCAGTAGTTGGAGCTTGGGTTGTATCTTTTCAACACTATTCGTCAAACTTCTGGGAGACAACATCATTATTTTTGCGATTTGATCTGGTTTGCAGCCATTGCTTTCCAACAAACAAACAAATTGCTCCACCTTTTCCAGGTCTTTGAGTTTCTGCAAACGTGGGAAGGATTTGAATATACGCTCGATATTGGCCGGAGAGATGTTAAATTTGGAAGCGGCGAACTGTGCAAAGGGGTTTTGCGAAAGTCCGATGCCATCAGTAGTGATAACTTCACTGAAGAATTTCTTAAAAACAATGAAGGCAAATTTTCCTCGGCTGGCTGTAAGAGCGAATGAGCGGGAACCCAGTAAGGGACAGAAAAGCTTCTTCATCATCATGTCTGGTGATCGTGCTGCTTTGGCGCTATGGGAGATTCTATCCTGTTTTAGAGCTTTGCTACGAGTGAATGCAGACAACTATCCAAAAGAGCATGGAAGTGAAAAATGAAGTACGTTTAACCAATGAGTTTAGAGGGTTTATGCTCATTCAGTGTTTACTAATTAATTTTTTGTTTTTTTGGTGAAAATTGTATTAGAGGGTTAATGCTCATTCAGTGTTTACTAATTAATTTTTTTTTTAAAAGAAAAAAATTGTATGCTTACAAAAAGTTGTAGACTTATTGGAAGAAGAAAAAAGAGATGGTACAGAAATACAAAATACAGCCCATGGTTTAGAGCTCTTCTAGGGTTTCTATCTTGGTTTTGTTACGATTAGTTTGCATTTTCTTCATGTCATTTTGTTTCATTCTCAAGTAAGAGTTATATTGATTTTCAACATTTATTGTAGCGTTTTTTAGACTATTACATATATGGGCACTTTTTCCCCCCATTTTAAATGGTCTCAATCTTCCATAATTTTATAGTTGTTGTGGTTGAAGATTTGATGATGTACGGTAATGGATCCCCCACTCAAGTGTTCTAAGGAGTTTGTTTACAAACTGTTTCATGAGGTGCATCTAGTAAAACACCTCTAGATGTGGTTTTTTTTTCATTTTGAAGTTTGATAGTACATGTCACTAACTAGAAAATTTTATTTTGATAAGCTATTTTGTGGGAAGGGTCCCCTTGAAGGTATGGTCAAATAATGGGTGACCAAACCTAGGTCTGGCATAGGATTCGTGGTGATGTTGTGCAAAACCTTACAAAAGGTTTAATGTATGTTTTGCTTTATTAAAGCTACTCTTGTTGAGGCTATTCTCAAGCATGGTCCTTGGTATGTTCATGTGTATTTGTCAATATTCACACCCTAGACTTTCACCATCTCTTATGAGAAAGCTCTTTGTGTTCTTGTCTAGGTGGAGTTCATTAGGTAGTCTTTGTCATGTTGGAATTTCCTAACCAAGATAGTCTCCTCCCTAGGCAATGCCATTTATGTTGAACCTATAAAGAATATATTAGCTTGACCCTGAAAGAGGATTTGTGTTGAGTTTGACCTCTCCAAGGATCTAAAGGAGATGGTTGATTTATAGATTGATCAAATGAGACACATTAAATGTGTCCTCTATATGAACCTACCTAATGCATGTTATCATTGTCAATATTTTGTGCACAAGATTTGAGAGTGCCCTTGGGTTACTCCCTATGATAAGCCCACCACTTGACCAACTAGCAATAACCCACCTCTTGCTAAGAAAGAGGATGAATGGTCAACTATGGTTAGTCACAAAGCCAAGACTACTAGCAATAGTAGGGCTCCAGCAAATCCCCCCACTAGCAATGGTGGCCAATCTTTGAAAACTCAAGGTACAATTTCAAAACCTTAGGACTCAAGAAAATTTATTGTTGGCTCTCATATGAAAATGTTTAGGGAGGAAAATTAGTTGAAATTCACGAGAGCATTGCTACTAGTTTCAACTTTTTTTTTTATCTTAAGTGGATACCATTACTCATTGTACTTCTTCACTTGCAAAGGTCCAACAAAGATCCTGCGACCCCCCTAGGTGGTTGGAAGGAGGTGGATTTGTGTCAAAGAAATAGTGGCCTAACCAACCTTTCATTCAAATAGGTAGTTTCAATTCACAAGACCATTTTTTTGCAAAATAGTTATTCATCTTTGCATGAGCTAGATAGAGAGGATAAGACCCTTGAAACTCATGAACTTTATTTCCAAGAGCGTTTGAGGTCTAACAAACCTCCCAAGGAAGCATTTCATATGTGACACTTGGCATAGATTTCTAGATTTGGATATTCATTATATGTAAGAAATTATTTTTTGGATATTCATATTATGTTATTTGGCTTACATGTCATTTTTGTGTAGTAATCATAAAATGGGTCATGGTGTTGTAATATTTTTCTCCCCTATGTGACGTCAATATTTAGTTAACCAAGTATGTGATCCCATCAATTGAGTGTTGTGGGTACCTTTCAACATTAATAACCATTCATATGGAGACATTAATGTTTATGACAAATGATATCGTTGATAAATCTTCCTTTTGGAAATTAATTGCTTCATGTTGTCATGGGTTAAGTGTGAATATTTTAATATGATTGAGATATCCTATAATAATAGTGGGGCTTTGTGTATGAGATGGATAGCAAGTGAAAGAGAGGTCTAGTAATCTCAAACAAGGTTCTGAAAAGAGTCTACACGCCATGTTGTTAGCTCAATCTTTCTTTTCATTTGCTAGTTATTTTTTCCTTACTAGTTGATCCTTTTGATGGATTTTTTTCTTTCACACCATTACGTGTATGGCTTTGTATTGAATGACAACTTATTAAACCCGAGGCCAAGAAAATTTAGTTTGTCTAAACACATCATTGTTATCACACAAGGCCACATGGCACATATTGTATGTTTTTGGAATTTAGAGCCACATCCCATGCATGAGACAAGTTGGATTACTTGGTGTAATACCACTATCTAATGTACATCCTACTTCCTCCACATTTATAGGATTCAAATTACCCATTTCAATTACTACTATCATGAGAGCACCACCTTGGAGCTTCACTAGGTCACCATCACTTTAAAGGAGCATTTTTAATTTAGATGCACGATTGTATGTTTCCAAGCTCAACCACTATCAAAGATTAACTTCATTGGCTTCAAATTGAAGAGAATCTTTCTAAACAATTATTTTAGGCCATGTAGGCTTGTCACACATCCCAAGCCATCAAAAAATCAAGAATAGTCAAAAAAATTAATAAAGCTTTCTAACATCCTCCAAGATTTTGTCCAACACTATGAGAAATTTTGTATTGCCTAAGAAGATACTCATGGCCATAATATTTCTCTTCAATAATGCCTAAATGTAGTGCCAAGTATCAATTTTCCACATCTCAATGCATTCATTGTGATAAAGATTCTCACAAAGTAGGACTTGCATAAGGATGTGTTCATTGTGTTAAATGAAAAATCTCCTTGCTTGGATAGATTTCCTTCTAGGTTTTATAACTCTTTGGTATACTATGAGTGAGAATCTTCATAAAGTATATCTAGAAGCATTTCATAGTAATTCCATAGAGAACTTAATTAATGAGGAAAACATTTTAAGTTCATACCTAAATTTTGCGACCTAAAGGATATCTATATTTGGTGCCCCATCACCTTGTTTAATGTCTCCTAAAAAATCATTTCTAAAGCGTATGCCCTCAAGCTACAACCTCTTTTTCCTCAATTGGTCCACCCATGAGTAGATTGGTTTCATTGAATCATAGTACATCCCCAACAACATAGTTGTTGTCTAAGAAGGGATGAAATAGCTTCGATGCTTCCATAAACTTATAATATTTCTCAAAAATAACTTTGCTAATGCTTATGACCACATTGAATGGCCTTTCATTCTTTCTATGCTTTGAGCATTAGGTTTTGGGCACCATTTTCAACATTGAGTTAAGATGTTTTTATAAATATCTCAACTTATATCAATATTGATAGCTAAAAATCCAATTCTTTTGGGTTCTTTCAATCCATCTACTAATATTTCCATGTATCCCCTATAGTTTATATTGTTTTTTTGAAGGATTTGACTATATTTTGACCCATGTGATTTCCTAAAAGATAGTTAAGGGCATTTCCTTACCTAATTTATCTAACTAGTTCATCAATAGCTATTTTACAAATAACACATTTCTTACTTTAATTCAAGATGATAGTTTTAAATAAGATCATCAATTCCCTTGATATATTTTGCAAGGCCTTGGGTTTGAGTATTTAATAATAGAAGACTCGATGCTACAAGCAATATTTCCTTGCTAAGCCTAGATTGTTAAATTCACTCAATTAAGAATGGACTAATCATGGGAGGTTTTCATATTTTTTGGTATCCCCTTTTCTTTTTGTAGTGTAGAAAATTGCACTCCTTTCCAAGTGAAAGTACAATTTCGCACTTAATTTGGACCTATTTTAGTGACCTCGATTTTATGCATTTTATCCCTTCAAAATAGGCCCCTAATTACCCATTATTATGCATCCCAAGGCCTGTTTTTACCACATCCCAACATTAAAACCCAAATTAAATAAATGCATACAATTAATTTAATGCCTTGAAATATGTGGATCCTGGCAAATTAGGTTAGGACCCATTCACCCTAGGGAAAAAGGATCCCCTTTAAGTTGGAAAATTTAAATTTTATACATGTTTTTGGTAGAATTTCAAAGTCCTAAATTCAAGTTTTAAGTGTCGGCTTTTAGAATTTAATAATTAGGAAATTAGGAAATTAGAAAGGAAGCCTATAAAAGCTAGTCATTTTACCATTTTTCACTAGAGGTTGAAATAAATTAAGAAAGAGATTTAGAAGAAATTCAAGAGCAAGGAGAAAATTCAAGCAAATAAATTTGAAGTCTTGGAGTAGCCTTTCAAGTGTTTTTGCAGGTCTTCAAGCTCATTTTGTGACGATTGATCAAGTATTGTCAAGGTTTGAAGATTGATGCCTATGGAGGATCATGATGGATTCTAGATTTTGGGGCATGCAACTAGCCATTTCCCTTGATCTAACGACTTGTTTCCTATTGATCTCATCTTCTATCTTTATTCTACAAGCTTCCTAAAGCAAGGTGTAATCATATTTTGGATTTATTTAGGAATTTGACTTCTCCCTAACTAGGTCTTTCATTCATTGTTCACGCTCATTTAGGGATCTTATTCTAACACATTTGAATAGGATTTCTTTGCATGTTAGCTCTCAACAATCTTAGAAACACTTAAGATTAGGGCTCACACACACTTTCCAAGTTTCTAGATCTATATTTTTTGTCAAGGTTTAATTACCAAATTAGGGGTTTGACCAAGGAAAACCCCCATACACACAAACCCAAATTTTCAATTTTTGTTGTAGGTACAAATCCAAAAGCGGAAGATTGAAAGGTATAGGTAGGAACTACAGATCAAGGGATACAGGTTCAAATTTTGAATTTTTAGAAAGGCCTAGCAAGATACATTCACCCTAGGGCAAATTGGTCCCGGTAGGACATTCGACAATAGCTTTTGGTGACAAGTGCAAAAATTCTTAATCATCTCATATATGCTAAAAGTTTTGTGTTTCTACTAGATAAAGGTTTTAAATTAATGATTCAAGTGTTGCATTACATAATTGTATTCATTTGGTATTTTCATTTATCTCCAAAAGTGCATTTTAGACTAATTTACCCTGTCCTCAGTCATAAGTAAAACATCAACATCTCCATTAGAGTTGACTCACCTGAGGGTTGAAAGTCAATCCTACCTTTGGGATCTCCTTTTCCTAATAAAAAAAGGAAAATAGGTGCATCATACCTATTGACATATTTTACGCCACCCTTGGATGCACACCATTTATATCCAATTAGAGAGATCTTATGTGTGCATCCTATTGAAATCTTTGTTTTGTAATTATTGCAAAGCTGCTAAAAAAGTTGCAATGTTGTCATGCAATATTGTTATGTTGCAAAAGTCACTTTCAGGGGTTTGCAAAGGAATTTGACTACAAATTCAACATGGGTTTTTCAAGAGGACTCGATTGGTCTAGTTTCCATGATCAGAAGAGGTTGAATATGCTCGTGAATGTTTTATTTATGCTCTCAAATGAATTTTGGGTTTATAATTAAACCCTAAGGTTTGCAATCATGGCGAATAAGTAGAGTTTATATTTTTGTGTTTACTAGTAGTTAGCTTTTGCAAGTCACATAAGTTATAACTTATGTCTTTAAAGGTGTTCAATGACCATCCCTCTTTCCTTGTGCTACGAGTTTTTCTAGTGAAGTGGTCATCGTTGTTGCCCTTCACATCATGGTTTGCATTCTCATAACCAAAACCTTTATGGCAATTTGTGGTGTGCCCACAATGAAGATCCAACGGTGTGTCTTGGAGTTTGAGGACCCAATAGCTATCACAATGGCTTAATGTATCATATTTTCATTCCCAATGGGTGAGGTCATTCCCATGATGTGCGATGATCGAGTGACTAAGGTCCCAGATTTAGAAATGATGATTGGGTGGTCGTCGCTAGCCTCCTTTGCATTGTGATTATGTTCCAATAGTTGGGGACCTTTGTGCGATGAGCAATGGAACGGTGTATGATGTCAGTGTGGACAAGTGGCAGTTGCCTACTATCTCACAATGATATGGTGGGTCCCAAGTTGAGCCTAGTGGTAGAGCGGGTAGGTGACAGGTGTCATGGTAGGCCTGAGCCTTTGTTTTTCTTTGTATGGTTTTGACGGCTTAGATTCAATGGAGATAATCTAACGGTCATTGTGTCATCATTTAGATCATTGTTGTGAATGATGCCACCCAAGTGTTATTTGTGATGGTCTATTGTGGTGCGATGGATGTTTAAAGGTCCAAATGTAAAGACATGATCCAATGGCTATCGCATGCAGTCTTTGCATCACAATTTCATGTTATAGGGTTGAGGTGATTTCTATGATGGTCTTGTTTGTTGCGATGAGCATGTCAACAGTTCAAATTAGAAGGCAAGCATCTGACAGTCATCATGAAGGTTCTTCACATCACGGTTTGGAAACATAAAGCATGGGTCCTTTCCGTGATGAGAAATGAAGGTATATGATAAAGGAATATTCGACAATAGGTGTTAGAATTTTGTTGCATCACTGGCCTCCATTGCATTGTGGATTAATGTCTTGTTCTCTTGAAGGAATGAGCAATGTATTGAAGGTACGTGATATCCATTGATCATTATTCTCATGCAATCAATGGTAATATTTTAAAGTTTCATTTAGGATCAAATCATGGTCATCCACATTGGATCCAATGGCCAGTATTCAAACTTCAATGTTCAATTACTCTAGTTCATGACATATTTGTAGAAGTAATTTCTCAACGATATTCCCAACTACCAAATCAGATTTTATCAATTGTGGATTAAATTTTTATGTTTTTTTAATGTTGTATTGATTGTTGGACGTCACCATTACTCTCTGATGTGTTACAAAGGCCATGTCTCTCCTGTCAAGGTATGTTAGTCTGATATTTTGTTGCAGATGTTGTGGGTTCCCATGCCTGCATTCATGTGATTCATCATTCTGGGCTTGTTGAAGTTGCTAGAGCCTTTATGGCTAGTTATGTTGCTCTGTAATGGGAGCAATTCAGATCATTTTTAATTTAATCGAATTCATTTTCCTACAAACCCTAGTTAGGTTAGATTAGGGTTTTGGATTCAAACCTCAATTATGCTTGAACTATAAAGGAAATTTTTGTATCTTTTTTTAAGGATTCTTTCTTTGGCTCCTTTGGGATTTTTCTATTGTAGACACTACATTTTTTGCATTCTACCATTGTAAAGATTACTTCTAAGCTTTATGTCAATAAAATTCAACTATTATCACTATAATCTCTTGCATGTTTGAGTAAAATCTATTTACCTTCATGTATGAGTATGTGTTTTAGCTATTTCATTGATATATTATGTTGTTCTGAAGTAAGAAGAAGCAAACTCTAAATTAAGTGCATCACCTTGTTTACCTTTCATGTCTCATATCTCTTTTCTTTGTGATTTTTTAAAGTAGGATAGTAATAGGTTTTTCATGTGTTGGGTTAGACCAACACATTTACACTTAGTTTAGAAAAGGAAGTCGGCCTTCTCAAGAGACTTGACCTCATTTTGCAAGGTTCCACACCTTGAGGTCAGAATTTCATTGCATCTCTAGCCTCCAATTCATCACAAATTGATGTCTTGTTCTCTTGAAGGAATGAGTGATGTATTTAAGGTACATTATAGGTGTTGATCATGTTTCTCATGAGATCAACAACTACATTTTAAAGTCTCATTCAGGATCAAATCTTGGCCATCCATGCTGGATCTGACATCTAGTATTCAAACCTCAACGGTCAATTGCTCCATTTTGTGGTAGGTTTGCAGAGTAATGTCTCAGCGACATTCCCAGTTACCAAATCAAATTTGATCAATTGTAGGTCAAATTTTCATGCTTTTTCAATGTTGTATTGATTTTTGGACATTGCCATTACTCTCTGATGTGTTGCAGAGGCCACGTCTCTCCTATCAAGGTATGTTTGATATTTTACTATGAATTTTGTGGGTTCCCATCTCTTCATTCATGTGATTCATCATTTTGAGGCTTGTTGAAGTTGTTAGAGCCTTTATGGCTAGTTATGTTGATCTGTAATGGGATCGATTTAGATCATTTTTAATTTGATTGAATTCATCTTCTTGCAAACCCTAGTTAGGTTAGAGTTGGGGTTTTGGATTGAAACCTTAGTTATGCCTGAACTATAAGGCAATGTTTGTATATTTTTTTAAGGATTCTTCCTCTGGTTCCTCTAGGATTTTTCTATTGTAAACACTACATTTTTTGCATTCTACCATTGTAAAGATTACTTCTAAGATTTATGTCAATAAAATTCAACTATTATCACTATAATCTCTTGCATGTTTGAGTAAAATCTATTTACCTTCATGTATGAGCATGTGTTTTAGCTATTTCACTGATATATTATATTGTTCTAAAGTAGGAAGAAGAAAAATCTGAATTTGGTGCATCACTTTCTTTACCTTTCATGTCTCCTATCTCTTTTCTTTGTGATCTATTAGAGTAGGATAGTAAGAGGGTTTTCATGTGTTGGGTTAGACCAACACATTTACACTTAGTTTAGTAAAAGAAGCCAACCTTCTTTAGAGACTTGACCTCATTTTGCAAGGTTGCACACCTTGAGGTCATTTCCATTGTGTCATTAGAACACTGAACTCTTGTTCAGTAGGGTGCAGTTTTATGTGACAATAGTTTCTAACACTCCCAATGGGACTAATCTCTCTTTATTGAAGAATTTGGTGTTTTCTTCAATGCATCTTTCCTTTTGAGGCATATCTTCAGACACCGTGGTGACTCCATTAAAAAAAAATGGTTCAAGAAGCCCATTTTTACTTCATTATGTTGATGAGTTGATGTTTTTCAATGTATCAACCTTTGGAGGCAGTTCTACAAGCACCTGACAACTCTGCAATATACATCTTTAGGTGACTCTTTTGGTATGTGCCCAAAATCTTTGGTTAGGCAGTCCTCTGCTTTCCCTTCAAATTTTCAAAGTGTTTCTTGTAATTCCAATGCTTAAAATGTCATATTATAATGGAAACTAAATGTACACTCTCATCTTTAATGATAATTCCAACTTTGTTCCTCCTAATCAATCATATCAAACTGGTAATGCCTCCCATTTCACTTCATAAAGCCCTATTGTTGTGGGTTTTCAACCTTCTCAAAATGCTTACCACCCACCCTCCCCTACTCAATCTTTTTGGGCACCTACATTTCCCTATCAACAACCCCAAGAGACTCATAATTTTGAAAATCATCCTTGTTTCTCTCCTAGCCAACCCTAGAGTTTTGATAGTTTAAGTGCAAGTGAAATTACAACCATTTTTCTTGATTTCAATAGACAGTTGGAAAAAATTCGGAGACAACAATAGTTTGACCTACAACAGTAGGAGTGGGAAAATCAAGCCTAACAGGGGTAACAACATTATTTCCCACAATAGGATGAGCTTGTCCATGTCAAGCTCACTATCCACAATAACAAGACATTGAAGATCAGTGGAGGTATGAGCAATAGTTGGAGGCACAAAGAAGGAAACAACAAGAGGAGTATACAACAAAGGATGTTGTTGCTAGGAAACAACTTAGACTTTCCCTTGCTCTATCACAAATGCCCAAGACTTAGGCAGCCCCTTGTGAGCCTACTTTCAAACAAAAACCTCCACCAATTCCAGAACAACCTACTAAGGAGAAGGTAAGAAAGCATACATTTGTAAGTTTCAAGAACCCTAATAGGCCTATTGAAACTCCCATTAGCCCTCCTTTTGTTTCATAACAACCTATTGTACAAGAGGTTTGTAAACACAAAAATTTTGATTCCAAGAATCTTAATCAGCCTCTTGAAACCCCTATTGAACCTCTTATGCCATCAAGTAAATATTCAATGTTGAATATCCTAAGTTTTGAGAGCATCCATACCTCACAAGAACCCATCCTTGAGGAGGTTGAACCTTTTACTCCTATTAAGCAGCGCCTTTCAAAGCTTCAACAAGAGTTTCAATGCCCTTTTGACCATTTTCCTCCCTCTTTCCCTATTTTTCTCTTTAAAGGTGGGTGATCCCACAATAGTTGTTCACACTTTTAGGCCAAACTTGACATTGAAATGAACATTTTGAACTTTTTTTCACATTTGAACAAATATAGCTGCTAAAACGTGAAGAATTTGAAGGTGATGCAAACTAGTGATTTGTGACATTTTGCTTGTAGATTCTAAATAAATATATATATATATATATATATATATATATATATATATATATATTAAATTGGAATCAAATTGCATTTCTTTTTCCATCTTCGATAACTAGTTTTTAAATATAAACACCATTTTCATAAAGTGATGTGTACTTGTTAACACATAATTTTTTTTCTATGAAGGATAAATTCTAATTTTTTTGAATTCATATTTTTAACTACGATATCTAGTGCATGCATTTGGTTTCATAGTGTTTTATTGAATTTTTTTTCTTAATTAATATTTGAAGTCAAGCCAATTAAAATTTTGACATAGGTTTACTTGCTAACACATAAATTTTTTGTATGTATCGATTTTTTTATTTTTTTTGGTTGGATCAAAGACATAAATATCAAGTGCATAGATATTTTTCATATCTGTTTTTAGTAATCTACTATTTTTCCACATGTGCATAATAGAGAGCTTGATTTTTGGTGGAAAACCTATATTCACAAGAAATAAAAAATAAATATAATAATCAAATTAAATATATTTAAAAACATACTTTTTGATAAGCTTATAATAAGGACTACATACTTACAAAAAATAAATTTTAAATGAATTCATTTGATCCCCCAAAAGGTAAATCAAAAGTAGTTTTTTATCAGCATTTTGATAGGTGTAAATGAGAATTCGTTATAGGTATGGTTTAAAACTAGCAAGGTTCTATCCAAGGGGGTTTGATCTAAGGTGGTTTGATCAAACCATCTTCAATTGGAATCCTTTAAATGGAACTTTTCAAGGCTTAAATCATTATATTTTCTAAAAATATGTTATTTCAACAAAAAATAGGATGTCCCAAAAAGTGTAAGCCACTATTGTGGGATCACCCAGGTGCACCTATAGTATGGGATCCTATTTGGTTAGAAGAAAAGAGGAAGAAATTGTTCTAGGTTGGGAGTGAAGAGGCTATTTCTAAAGAGCCTTCTTGTGCTCTAGAAAATGAGTATCTTAGTTTGCTGCAAGAAAAGATTGAAGACGAAACAACATTGCAACAACAAGATGCTAAACAAGTAAAGAAAATTGATACAACAGAGGAATCATTCCTCTCATTTGATTTCCTTCCTTGTTTTATTGAAGATGAGGAGGATAGATCACATATATGTACATTAGTTGAAGCCTTTAAGCATCTTGGTCTTGGCTTGGTGGATGAAGATAACTCCATGGTTTTGGATCAATAGCAGCAAACATGTTTTACCCCTCTTATAGTGGAGGAAAATCCCTTATATAATGAGGTTTGTAGTTCTAAGGTAGAGGACCTCTTTTGGGATGATTTAGAAGCTTTTTTTTCAAGCTTGAATGTCAATTTCCCCCCCCACAAAAGAGGAGATTTGTGGGCAGTGTTGCACCCTCAGCACACACACCCCTTTCAAAACGGGGACCCTCTTCTTCTTTTTCCCTGCCAAGTCATTTTTTGTCGCCGCCTCATTTTGCATGCCCCATTTAAGTGTCCTGGGTGGTCAACATACCTCCAAAGTCTTATCTTGAGTTGACCGTGTTTCACCCCCTTTGATTTTGTCAAGTTATGGTGCGTTGCAGGGTCTCCTTGGCAGTTTTCCTCTGACCAGAGGCCTTGAAGTCTAGCGGGCCCACCCCACCAGGTTTCCCTCTTGTGACCGTCGTTCTGAATGACGGAAGACTTACGCCTTCCTGGGACCCGGGACCCCACTCCTTGTTTTCCATTCAATGAGACTCGCAATATTTCTCGGCTGCTTTCGCCCCTTCCGGGCCTGAACCACCGGACTTCCTCCCCCAGAACTCTATGTAGACTTCATCATTCCCAGTGAAAAATCGTTGACGGAACTCCACCCTCTGGGCCTCGAGTTCCCCTTCGCCGCTGGTGATTTCCAAATGGAATGTTCTTGACGACAAACCTTTTCCAGAGCCCCGCCCTCCAGGTTCTGATGTCCCCTCGGTCATTGGTACGTGTAACGAATTTCAAATGGCCATCATCCTGCATCCTTCCAGTCCTTGAACCTCGAAACTCCCACCGTCGTCCACAAATTCAAATCCACCAACCATATGCTATGCCGTACTTGCATTTAATGAAGCCACTAATCGCGGTGGGAGTATAAATATCTTGAGCAACCTGTCATTCTCACTTGTCAGGTTTGCAGAGAAGGATTAGAGTGCTTGTCAAAGGATCACTGTCTTCGTTGATCGTCACCCTCATGCCCATTGTCGTCACTTGTCGACTGCTAGTGGATTTCGCGCTTTGCCGCATTGGTTTTTTGAGGTAGGTTTTCCATCCACCCCCCGAGCAATTTTTCATGATTTTAAAGCTTAAAGTGATGAACATGGGTTAACAGGAATTTTCATTGGTAAAACACGATGAAACTCATAAAACCCACGTCTTCAAAATTTGAAAAAACCTTTGCAACACCCTCATGATTGATCCAGAAGTTAGCCTGCATGTGGTTGTTCTTCGCACAGGGCATTCACAGCGTTCGGGCCCAAGCCTCTTCTTCACCGAAAAATTTTATCGAATTCAACATCCTTTTCAAAATGGTCGCGACATCTCCTGGTCCCGAATCCTCGGGTTTCCGCAGGCGGTTCGCCGTCTAACATTTCAAACTTGAACTCTAAGAATTGACCTCCATTTTGGCCTCCCGAGCCCGTGCCCCTGGACTTCCACATTTGGGATTCCGCCCAACTCCCACCGTTCTCAAACGGAAAATGAACCCCATCCACCCGGGTCTCGGAGCCTGCCTGGCAAATCATCATTTGGTGTTGACAATTACCGGCCACCCTCCAAGCACCTAGGTCCCTACCCGCAGACTTCTGTGTCCAGAACTCCATGGGGATTTTTTCCATTCCCGAACAGTAGAGTTGACCCGTCCACCCAAGATCTGGACCCCGAGCCTCCTTTTATCGTCAGTTCCAAAGTGCAAGCCTACCTTCTGGCACTTCGTCGAGTCCCAATTCGTGGACTTTCGCGCGAGCTTCATCGTTTCAAATGGCGAATCTATGACAATTCCCCGCCTCTCGGGTCTTGGCCTCCCCTTTTGCCACGATTGTTCCAAACATCAGACTTCGGCATCCTTGACGACACTGGGGTCCGTTGTTCAGGACTTTGTCCCATCTCCGCCATTCTAAAAAGAGAAAATAGCACCCGCTCTTTTGAGCTCTGGGCACTGCCTCCCTGCTCGCCATGGAAACTCAAAAAAAAAAAAAAATCTAACGTCCAACCTAAGTGCCAAGTCCGTTCCACCAGGCCCCCTCCAGACTTCCTTCCGACGATCGTCGTCACGAATGACGAAGGCATGAAAACTTCCCTACCCCTCAGGCCCAAACACTTTAAATTTGCAAAATTGCAAGCCACCCTTGGACCCTTCAGGTCTCAGACCCCAGAGTTCTACCCCCGGAACTCCATTTCTGCTCAATCGTTCCAAACGGCTAATCCCGGATGAATTTATGGACCAGTGCCTCTGGATGCTCTTAAATTGATCCAAACCTCAAATTTGAAATTTGATCTCGACCCACGTGCTCAAATTCGGCCCTCTTTGGTACGAGCCTTTCGAACCATCAAAATTTGGTCCAGAGAAATCTCTCAGATTGCATTACCCCATTTTCCTTTTCAAAACAACATTCCTGCTAAGGAAGTCTAGGCCTTTGGGCCCGGATTGCCTGAAATCCCTCATCGGAAAGCCTAATGACATCTGGAAGAAAAGGTATGATTTTATGAATGATAAAATGTCTAAAGTTAATTTCCTCTATAGGATTTCGAGTAATGTCAAAGCTTTCATGATCAATTGCACTAACTATGTCTTTGCTCGTAGGATATATGGAATTCATTGTAGGACCCTTAGGGGCAGCCGTAGAAAAAGAAAAAGAAAATAAATCGAGTAAAACTCCTTGTGGAAAAGAGGACAAGGACCAGATGAAGTTCCAATTCCAAGGTGAACCTCTACGATCAAAAATCACCACGGACTGGAAAGAAATAACAAACACCAATATTGGCCAAGTTGATATTGATGAGTTTACACAAAGGGTCAGAATCAACCCGACAACCAAGAATGCAAGGCTGATTAGGAAAAACGGAATTGCAAAAGTTGCAGGCTTCCCCCCATCTCTCATTGCCCCTGAGCTAGTCATGGCTCATCGATAGGCATATCAAACCAAGACAAGGACCATCGTCAATAGGGATGGTAATTCCTAGCAGATATGTCAGCTGAAGGTATTACAAGGACCTTCCATATTCCTACCTTCATCGAGATGGAGATGCCTACCATAGAAGAGTGCAAAGCCGCATGAGATGACAACCCGACTAGCTGCAAGAAGTTGATAAATCAGCACTGGCTCAAAGAGAAATGGGGCAGCGCTGTGAAGGTTCCTCACGAACTCTTCCGCAGTGATTTTCATGAAGATTACCATGACTTAGTCACTATGCTAAGCAGGGTGATGGGTCTTCCTACCGTTGCCTTCTTTCAGGAGTGGATGGTGTACTTCATTGAACAGATCCTCCACGGGAATGAGGACGTCACCACAAAGTTCACGTTCTACTAGGGAGGCATAATAAGTGACTGCTTTCATGAGCAGTCCATCAATGTCAAGAAAAGTTCAAAGTTCTACATGACCTTATATCTCGTCTACTCCTTGGCAGACCAGAGATAGTACAATGGGTTGTTTGTGGTACCCGATGAAGAGAAGGGTTGAAAATTGAAGGTCTATGAAAATTACCCCCAGCTCTAGTTCCAAAATTTTAAGGAGTACCGTAGGGTCAATGATGCATTCATTGGTCACATCATCCGACTGCTTGGAGGGGATTTTGAGAGAAGAGTCTCTCACAGTGCACAAGCGTTTTTGAAGCAATACACCGTCCTGTTCCTTCAATTCCCTAAGTTCACTTACATTTGCACCCAGGGCTTCATCGAGAGACCAAATAGACTGCTTAGGTACCCTAACGATTGGATCATCCTATTGGAACTTTCCTGGAAGCTCCAACACATATAGTTGGTCTTCAGTGGCAAACACTTGGCAGGAATCTCCTATGCCTTGAACCTTGGTCAGGGCATGTACAAATTGCAAACTTCCCAATGCGTTGGGAATTAAAAAAAGGAGCTAGTGGAATACCACTTCCAATTGCACACTCCTCGCCCATGGATGGACCCATATGTGCATGTAAGGAAAGCACTAGGGCTAGAGTATGCCCATTTACACAATGTCAAGGATTTTTGGGCCAATTGTTAGAACGACAAGGAAGTGCATGCAAGGCATTACATGTGGATGACTGCATGCTTCATAAGAAGGGTGCAACCATTCCCCATACCTGACTAGGTTGAGGAGGACGAAGGCACCATCATGGAACCTAGATACCCTGCAGTCGCTAGCTTGCCGATACCAACAATAGACTGGGATGAACAGGAGGTTGATGACCTTGATATTATAACCAAGCCAATCTTGGCCCGTACCAAGGAGTGGGTTGATGGACAGGTAGCCCGGTTGAAACAACAGGGGGTGATTTTGAGATATGAAGGGCTCAAAATCGAGCCAAGTGCCATGTAGGAGGTTGCTGCCACAACTTCGACGAGCGGGACATCTAAGTGTCCTCCGATCACCAAATCTAGGAAGAGGAAGGAAACAGAGATGAAGCAATCTCCAGATCCCAAGGTTTACATAAGGAAGGACAAGCAAACAGGGGGAACCACGGAGCAGCCCATAATCCAAGAGGAAGAAGCAAAAGGTACAGACCAATTAAAACTGCTTTTGGCTCTCCCTGTGTCGACTGCCCCATCATCTACCTCCCTAGCCATGGTTGCCACATTCCTGCTGGCGGTGGACATCTCTGTCCATCTTGCCCCTTCACCTCTGACTGAGCCTGTAATAGTAATTGATTCTTCCTCTACCGTAACTACTCCTTCCTTCACTGCAATGTCACCTACCACATCGCTCCCATTAGCTACTATAGCCGCACCAATGCCCGTTTCTGCCCTGCCTAAGGCCTTCTTGAAGCATATGCAGAGTCTCCCCTCTGAGCTCTCCGAGATCCTTATGGACCCCACTCTTCAGGCTGCCCTAGCGCAAGTCCTCACTACTGCTAAACCTTCATAGCCTCTGACAGAACCACTGGCTATGAAGGCCACCATGTTATCTCCGAGGAGTGGGAGAGACGAGAGCAGGAAGCCTCAAAGTATTTTGAGGAGGAAGTCGATGAATACCACGAGCACCCAGAGTATGAACACCGCACAATTGACAGGGTGGCCTACGAGGAGGAAGGAACATGCTCTTCCGAGAGCGGGGATGAGGAGGAAGATGTTGATGGTAGGGTCATCATGTAGGCCTTCGACGATGATCTTGAGGAAGAAATGGCCTAGTAGCCGAAGGGTACTAAAGAAGAGGCAGAAAGATCGCCTCTTGGAAAAGAAGGACAACAAGAGGACAATCCAGGAGAAGATAAACCTGAGGGTGAGGCTCAAGTTGTCAAGAGCCTCAAAATTGAGCAGCCCAAGGAGCACGTGCATGAGGTTGAGCAAACTGAGGAAAAGAAGGGGTAGGAAATAGAGAAAGAAGAAAGACCTCGATAACAATTGCCTACCAAGCCTCCCATCAAGTGCCTTGTGTTCATCTAGGACTCCGATGAAGAGGAAGGAGATGCTGCTAAAATGGAAGAAAGGGCCCCAAGGGATAAGGAAATAGAGGTCTTGGTTGAGAAGGGCGAGGGTGATCATGAATCACCTATGGAAAGGTTTGCTATGCTTGAATGGCTAGAAAGATAGCTTGAAAAGAAAACTCCTATACTAAAGGACCCAAGAGCAAGGCTGGAGGATATCTTAGCCCGAGCGCAGATCACAACTCAAAAAGAGAAGAAGCCTAAGATTAGATCCAAGGTAACAATGGATGCTTCTAGGTCTCGAGCGATGTAGATAGCAATGCCTGTGGTAGGCCAGGCTGGTGTAAACTACAACATATCCACCCTTGATTTAGGAACTGCTACCAGGGAGCAGAAACTAGGGCATCTTGAGGAATCAGTGGCTATGATGGTGCACCTGATAAAACAAGACAATATTTCGAAGGATGAGCTCAAAGCACAGGTGGCTGCCTTGATGGATTACATCTAATAGTGTTCCTCAATTTATGACCTACCCACCACATCCGCGACTCCACCCCAACTGCTGTCCAAAGAAAAAATTGACAAGCTAGAGAGAAGAAAGAACTTGGACAAGACTACAAAGAGTTGGTTCCGACAGGTCTTGTACGTCGGGAACATAGGAATTAGCCAAGTTGTTCGAATAGCCAACAAGTTCTTGGATCTACAACAATCTTTGGAAAGCACAAGGAAGCTCTGCACCAACTTCCCTACAACATACAACTCCACCTTTCCAAAGATCGAAGCCATCCTCTAGTTACCAAAGGTTGCATGGGAAAAGGAACTTGCATTCTAAAGGGACGATCACTGGCTGATGGATGTGTGGAGGCAGGATTTTGACAACAAGAAAGAAAGGCTGGAGAAAATAATGAGTAAGGTGGATCCAAACATTGAATGGGTTAAGGAAGTTAGGGAAGAATGCGCTCATTATCTCAAGCTGATGACAGAGTATGACATGCCCGTAGTATAGATGGATCCAGAAAAGGTAAAACCTTACTTTCAAAAGAAGATGGAGGATGGGATGTCTGGTAAGATAACAATAGATTTCATGAATTTTTTTGTCCGTGCCTTCGACCAATCAGAGCTATTTAGAGATCAAGGTGCAAAATATGATGAGGACTAGAAGAAGCTAGAAGATAATACCAAAGAATGGAGCTATCAAATGTTGCGATACGAGATCATTGAGATCGACAAGATCCAGCCAGTCATCCTAAAATTCATGGAATATACAACTTCAAAGAAGAAAGAGGACA
The DNA here is from genome assembly GCA_007258455.2 of Sequoia sempervirens. Lineage (NCBI taxonomy): Eukaryota > Viridiplantae > Streptophyta > Pinopsida > Cupressales > Cupressaceae > Sequoia > Sequoia sempervirens. The sequence continues at coordinate 15,922 of VDFB02331497.1, read as the reverse complement.
TCCCTATTATCAATGAAGATCCCCCAAAGGAGTACCTACAATAGAAGAGCAATCAACAAAAGACAAAAATGCTACAGTGTCATCACTAAAGGACAAAATAGGGAAGAAGACAAAATGTAATTTTAAATTGTAATATATTGGGGGTTGGAAAAACCCTATTTTGTAATGAATCTTGGCCACACAATGAGAATTAATCTTGGCTATTCATTTGACTTTTTGGGCACTATAAATAGGGCCCTCCTCTCATTTGAAAAGGGAGTTGAGTTGTTGTAAAGACATATTGCTAAAATTTCTAATGAAAATACATTGACTTGGTGCATTTTTTTATTTCTTCACATGTTTCATGGTTCAATCTCCATATTTAGGTGCTTCACTTAGATTTATATTGCTGCTTTAGTTAGTTGTATTCTTGATTTGATAGATTTTAGAAATGTTGTTCTGTAGTTGTGAAAATTCCTGCTGTGTAGATGCCTTCTTAGTCCATACTTTTTGTTGTTTGTTGTTGGTAGATGGTTGTGTAAAGTTAGTCTGGGCTTAAATTCAAAGCTGTGCCACACTCTTATCTTTGTTAATGCATGCATATGGTGAATGAAAGGTGAAATATTTGTAGACCTTAGAAGATAGCAAAAATTTCAAGAGATTGTGAGATTTCTGGTTAAGTGAAATATTGTTTCCAGGAAGCTATCCATTGCAGGAACTCCGTGATTACTGTTCATAGTTAGTTGCAAATCCAGGAACTTTCCATCTTCCCTACTCTTTTTTCCTTTCTTTTAGAAATAGCCTATACTAAGGTTCATTGCACATTGTAAAGCCAAAATTAAAGAAAACATCGAAGTCTTGGATTGTTGTTTGAACCTACAGCAAAGTGAAACTCAACCTCCATCTCAGAAACTTTGTATTTGAAGATCCACCTCGCATCCAGCTAAGTAAGTTCTCCCTGTGATTACCAGCAAAATCACATCAACATCAACTGAGGAGTTCCATGCAAGTTAAGAATTTTAAGTGGGTGTCAGGAATTAAAGTGTATTAAATGATGTTTAACGAGATTATTCTCAAAAATACACTTAATTAAGGCCGATAAGTGTATAAAGGGGTCATTAAACATAAGGGTTGAATTATTGATGACAAGCCTAGAAAAGTGTGAAAGTTTGTTACAACACTATAAAATAAGACTTGGTAAGTGATAAAAATGGGCTATTTAAGTGAATTATAATAAAAGGATCTTAGAAAAGTGTGAAAATGTGTTACAACACTTCACAACACTTTTACAAGGCATCATAAAGTTCTTAATGATTCGCAAGGACTCAAGACCTAATGTGAATGTGTGGACCACATTGCAACATTAAATCAAGCAAAAATCAAGCCAAAAGCATAAAGTCCTAAACAAGAGAAAAAGTAGAAGGGTTACTTTTTTTGTGTCCCCAGATAAGAAGAGGTCAAGTATGCTCAAGAATTATTTATTTATGCTCTCGGGTAGATTTAGGGTTTACAGTTAAAACCTAAGGTTTGCAATCATGGAAGATAAGCAAAGTTTATATTTTTGTGTTGATTGGTAGTCGGTTGTCGAAAGTCACATAAGTTATAACTTATGTATTTAAAGTTGTTTAGTGATCGAACCTCTTTCCTTGTACTATGGGTTTTAGTGAAGTGTTCATTGTTGCTACCCTTCACATTGCTATTTGCATTCTCATAACCAAATCCTTTATCACAATGTGTGGTGTGCCCACGATGAAGATCCAATGATGCACCTTGGAGTTTAAGGATCCTATGGCTATCACGATGGCTTAGTGCATCACATTTTAATTCCCAATGTGCGAGGGCATTCCTGCAATGTGTGATGATCAAGTGACTAATGGCCCAGATTTAGAAATGATGATTGGACAATCGTCGCTAGCCTCCTCTACATCGCAGTTATGTTCCAAGAGTTGGGGACCTTTGTGTGATGAGCGATGGAAGGGTGTATGACATCAGTGTTGACAAGTGGAAATTTCCCACTACCCCGTGGTGATATGGTGGGTCCCAAGTTGATCTTAGCAGTAGAGTGCATAGGTGATAGGTGTCATGGTGGGCCTAAGGCTTTGCTTTCCTTTGTATGGTTTTGACAACTTAGATTCAGTGGAGATAATCTAACATGCATCACATGCATCACTTACATTGTTGTTGTGAATGATGTCACCCAAGTTCTATTCGTGATGGTTTATTGTGGTGTGATGGGCGTTCAATGGTCCAGATGTAAATACATGATCCAATGGCTAACACATGTAGTCTTTCCATCACAATTTCATGTTATAGGGTTGAGGTGCTTTCCACAATGAGCACGTCAACGGTTCAAATTTGAAGACAAGCATCTAATGGTCATCATGCAGGTTCTTCACATATCACTATTTGGAAGCATAAATCATGGGGCATTTCCACAATAAGCGATGAAGGTATATGATAAAGGAATATGTAGTGATAGGTGTCAGAATTTCATTGCATCTCTAGCCTTGAATTCATCACAGATTGATGTATTGTTCTCTTGAAGGAATGAGTAATGTATTGAATGTATGTGATATTCATTGATCATGATTCTCATTCAATCAATGAATTCATTTTAAAGTCTCATTCAGGATCAAATCTTGGTCATCCATGTTGGATTTGACAACCAGTATTCAAACCTCAACAGTCAATTGCTCCAGTTCATGGTCAATTTGTAGAAGTAATGTCATAGCAACATTCCCAGCTACCAAATCAAATTTGATCAATTGTGGATCAAATTTTCATGCTTTTTCAATGTTATATTGATTGTTGGACATTTCCATTACTCTTTGATGTGTTGTCGAGGCCACATCTCTCCTGTCAAGGTATGTTGGTTTGATATTTTACTATGGATTTTGTGGGTTCCCATCCCTGCATTCATGTGAGTCATCATTCTAAGGCTTGTTGAAGTAACCGGAGAAATCATGACCATATGGATACCTAGAATAAATTATTGTAAGGGAATGTGCAAAGTATCTTCTCATGAACCCAATCCACCAAGGGGCATTTTTCCAATTTATAATATGGCCAAGTTGATGGAAAAAATGTAAGGGTCTATGGATCAACTAAGAGAGAAGGAAAAGACAAGGATAAAATACTTTGAAAATATAGGGATTAGGATTATTCCATACATCAAAATAGAGGATGGGGAGATCAAATATTGTCTTACATGGAAATATCGGTTCAAGGCATTGGCCCCAACATTGTCTTTCTTCATTTGTGATGACAACAAAATTGACATAGAACTATTTAAGAACTACATGGATAAGTCGATTGACACTAATAAACTACTAGATGAGTTTGAGAGGGAGACCTGGTCAATTTTTTCTAGGTATACTTGTTATAAGTCAAATATTGATTTGATCCTTGCATATAAATGGCCATCAAAGAGAGAATATCAGGCCTAGGATAATAATTATAATTAATTAAAAGGGTTATGAGAATTTTTTCCACATAAGTCAAAATGGTGGACTATTCAAATTCTTTAAGGAATGTGACATTTGTTAATTCTTTCATTCTTTATGCACTTGGGGAGTTTTAGGCATTCTTTTATCTATTCTAGTCTACTTAGCATCAACATGTATTTTCTTTAGTTCAAGCAACTCTTATTTCTTTTAGTGGGCCACTCTTTTTTCTCTTCAATGGGACCTTTTTTTTCCTACTTGATCTAATCAACTATTTCCACAGGTATTTCTAAGGTTATAGAAAATTATGAAAAGGCGCATAAAAGTACTTGTGCACCCACTTTCTACTTCCTTCATTTTGGGTTCAACAACAACCTTCTACAACAACGTGCATACAATTATTTTTGTCCTATAGCAAAATATTTTCTTCTCCCATGAGGTAGTTGTAACTCATGTGTTGTCTTATCCAAGGACAAGATTTTCAAATGAAAATGTGGCATGTGTCCTATGGCCTGAAGCTTGTTTGCTTGTTTCTATGAAGGGAATTTAGGGCCATTATCTCAGGATCTTGAAAATTTTCATGAGAAGAGTTCTTTTGTAATTTCAAGTTGTGTATGTCTAATTTAGGTCTTATTAGAAAAGGATGTCAAATTGATTGATAATTTTGTATAGGAGTACTAGCATATAAAAATCAAACGCTAACAATTTTGCAATCAATTGTCTCCAATGTATTTATCTTCAATATTTATGAATGAAATGGATTGAGGACCTTTTTTTGTTGATCTTTGTAGTCTTTCTTATGAATGAATATCTCTTTCATAGCTTTTACTCAAAGAGTAAATTAATTTTCTTTGTGAGAAGTGTTGAATATTTCAGATACATACATGGATTAGTAAGTAGAATTGATTGTGGGATTCAGAAGGATGGTGTGTAAGGCATTATCATTAAGTTCAAACTAAGTTAGAATCATACTATTATAAGACTTTTTTATTGTGTTTCCCTTGACTCTTTGGCCTAGGTCTAAGGCACCAGTTTGTACAAAAGGTCTGGTTATGTTCTTCATTATCACCGATTTTAAAGAAAAAATTTCCCTTCAAGCAATATTTATTACATAATGTTATTTGCATACTCTCATAATTATAATTGAATTAAACTCCAAGAACCTAATCTTTTATGTTGATTTTGTACAAATATTGGTCAAAAGAAGAGAGTATATATTTTTAAAGCAATATCTAAAGTCACTTACATGAAATATTAAGTGATATTGTGTGGGATCACCCTCCTAGGTTTTGTAGAGCCTGAAGTGTAGCGAAGAACATTGCAAAATCTTTTTACTATTCATTAGCCAACCCCTAGAATGACTGAGCATAATAACTATCTATTCATTTAGGCCATCGCTAGGATTTAGTTAGAGCTTTATAGCAAAAAAAAAACCAACATGGCATACATGAAGCTACAAACAACTAAAGAATATGGAACCTGTAGACACATAAAATATACTGATTGATATCACATATCCGATCTTGATCTACTAACATTGGTTCATCCTGAATCATCCCCTTTTCTAAACATTTAATCGAATAATCTTTATTTGATTAAATTCATCAAATTTCATCTCTTAATTAAATAAATCAATCTTATCTTGTTAAGTCATTATCTCTTGCTAATTAAATAAACCATTTTATTTAATTAATTCCTAAATCTCTGTTTTAATTAAATAATTCATTTTATTTAATTAAATCTCTATAGTTCCTCTATTAAATTAAATAAATCAAACATTTATCTAATTTAATCAAACATCACCCCCTTTGGTTAAATAAATCAAAATATTTATTTAACTAGGTCTTAATCATTTTCATCTCTTTTTGATTTATTTCAACCCAAAAATCTAAATCAATTAGTCAAATCACCTAATCTCCTCTTAAATTGATCAAAACCTAATTAGTTTAATCTAATTGCGTGTCACATCCTCTAGCTTTTCCCACTTGCACAATAAATCAATTTATTTGATTTATTAAATCTCTATTTACTTTCAAAAAGGGCATCCAAGTGGGAATATTCTTCGAATTTGAAATCTTCCCCCAAATAGACATGTACATCCAACAAAGCATTTAAAAACTCTTGCATGTCCTTGTGCATTGAGCCAAGTGTCATTTAACTCCTCTTTCATCCCCCCTAAACATGTCACTTCTTCAAATTCAAACTTCAAACTTGCACATTGATCAAAATATGCTAAACCTTCAACCTCTCAAATGTTGACAAGTGGCATCGTGTCATTGGCTTATCTTTTATCCCACATTCATCCTATCTTTCAATCTTCAACTCTTTCATTCTATAAATAGAGAGCTCATCCTTCATTTCTATCATCCACCATTTGAGTAAACTTATTATGCTCAAATATTTAGCAATCTTCATCCATATTTTTGAATTTGTAGCTAGGTTATGCAGATTTTTGTCTTGAAGCACTCATCACTCTTCATCAAAGTGGATCAAAATCTTCATTAAATCATCAAATCTAGCATTGGAGTTGGGAAAGGGCCAATTTTCACATCAAATTGGCACCAATTCCCCCATGGGATCAAGAGTTTGCATTGTTTTCAATATGATTTAGCTTACTTTCTTGTTCTTTCATTTCATTCTTGCTTTATTTCCTATTTAAAGCTTTGCTAATGGATTTCATTTGGAATCCTTGTTCTTACTTGCATATGATCTCCTAATATGTTTGTTTATTGTGTTTTGCAGGTATTTGTATTGGGATTCTATAGAACCTAAGAAAAAAAGCCTTCCTCCTCTTGTGTCTTTGGACACATCTCCTTAGTAAATTTAAAATGACTAGACAAAGGTGTGCTAACAACTTTTGCATTTTGCATATTAAACCATTTTCACTTTGAGATAGAGTTAAGAAAAAAATATTGTCTCATGAAATTTCATACCAAGAATTTATTTGGCTACACCCAAATCCTTCATAGCAAAATATTTTTCTATTTTTTTTCTTAATTTCATTAATACGCTCCATGTTAGACCTCGTAACAAGCATGTTATCAACACATAATAATATGATGATTATATAACTACAATTATCCAACATTTTAAAATAAACGCAATAGTTAGAATGACATTTGTTGTAAACTTGTTCAGCCATAAAACTATTAAATTTCAAATACCATTACCAAGGTGCTTGCTTCAAGCCATACAAACTCTTCTTTAATTTGTACACTAAATCCTCTTTACCTTTGACTTCATATCCTTGTGGTTGCTATATATATATATATATATATATATTTCCTCTTCTAAATCTCTATGGATAAATGGTGTTTTCACATCTAGTTGTTCAAGATACAATATTTTGCAACCACAATACTTAGAATAGTTCTAATAGAGGTCATTTTTTACTGATATGTAATTGAAGGGTTACAAATAATTTGCACTATACTCCTAATTACAGATTTATTCCTGATCACAAACATAATTGTGTGGTTATGTTTATTTAACCATTGAAATTATAGAAATTGAGTTCACTTAATCCTTTGCACAACTTAATAATGTTAACTAATAACTTAAAGAAGGACATTGAAACTGAAAGGATAAGAGAAACTTATAAGACAAAAGAGAAGAGAGATCATGAGCTTGATAACAGAGTTCGCTCAACATGAGCTACGTCTCTGGGTCCGCTTCTCAATGAGGAACCGCTTTATTAATGATGACAAGCTTTAACTACTTATGTACACCATCCAAGCTTTAGACCTACATTACAAGATTGCTCACAGTCTCCTCTTACACCTAAAGGTACTTGTGTACTCTCATTCTTGAGTTAGGCTTCAATCGCCTCATAACCCAATTACACTTAAAAGATACAAATACAAGTCTCTATGCTTACAAAAATAATTCTCTCATCACTCCTCACTTGGTTATCCCAACTCTAAACTCTCACCCCTCTTTTATACATAATATTTTTCCTAATATGGTTTAAAACCATATGATTTCCAAAATCAACTATATCTCCCATTTAAAATAGTAAATATTTAAAAATCCCTCCAATTACAAGAATAAATCTCTTGGAAATATCCTTCTCCCTTTAATTCATGACCCTTATAATTTCGGGCTTACAATATCCTTTTGCAAAAAAAACTTTACAAATCTCTCGTTCTTTAATAATAATCTTCAAGATTATTTTAAGCCCTTTTATAATAAGAATGGCTTATATTCATTAAGCCATTTTACTCCTTAAAAATATCATTTATATCCCTTAAAATCTTTTAAAATCCTCTAAAAATATTTTAAGATCCTTTAAAAATCTTTTAAAATCCTCGAAAAATCTTTCAAATGTAATTTAAGCCCTTTTAATTTTACATTCTCGGGCTTTTAAGACTTTAAAGGGTTAATGATTTTAAAATTTAGAGGGAATTAGTTTTTTATTCTATTTTAAATAGAACTGAAAATGTCATTAAATTTTCAAACTCTTAGCTTGGTGCATTGGTAGGAGTTTGAAATGGGAGGTTGAGGGTGGCGGATTCAAAGTCCCTCCCCTCCTTTTTTGGCCTTATCACCGAGGTCTTATTGGTATACAATATTTGCATAAAAATATATGCCAAAAATCGTGCAGGCGCAATGGTTATGAAGAATTATAGCTTAGGCATGGTTGGGGGTTCAAATTCCCCAACTTATAATTTTAGCAAATAAAATCATCGAGCCAAATCCAAAACTGCTGCGTAGGAGAGAGAGAGAGAAGGTGCCATGTGGCACTCATTTATTCACACATACTGTGACATGTTTCAACCGATCATTGGTCCAACTCAACGTCAGTTCATGCATCTACCACGTGTTAAGATAGGATTGGTCCACATTTTTTCCATGTCATTCACCTGCCATGTCACCATGCCAAGTCAGCATGTTGATGTCATCATGTCCTAGTCAACCTTTTTTTATGCAACTTTGACTGGTCATATCTTTGGCATATGAACTTCGTTTGAGCTGATTCAAGTTGCATTAGAAAGCTATTGATAAGCTCTATCCAATGATGCTAGCTTTTTCAGATTTTGAAACTGTGAAATTTTTGGTCTTCTAGATCCTCTTGGATCATTTACTATCAAAGAAAATATTTCATCGAAATCAATACCTTTTTTTGCAAAACTTTTTTTTTTATCAGTGATAATTTTATTTTATTGAAAGTGAAATAAAAAGGTTACAAAGCAAGATTCAAAAAACTCCGCTATTTCCCTATAAAAGATCTAGGGAGTAATCCCAAAACCCCACTGTAATCCTACCCATACAAAATATTAAAAGTAGCTAACTACCAAGACTTGAAACTACTTTCCAAAGGAACCCATAACAAGTCACATCTATGAAGCTTTTTTTTTGGATGGCCTTTAGTGTGAGATCGAAGGACCATAGCAAAGGATTTCTTCTTCTCCTTCTTCGCTTTCTTTCCCACAATCGAATGGAATCCATCCTCGACCTCAATAGCCTCCTTTTTCCAGTCCACAGAGCTAGCCCGAGGACTCCCCCAAGCGCTATCTCCACTACTGTCTTGCTGAAGTTGATCATTCGCATTCCACTTTCCAATGTCCTTCTTTTGGGAAAATAAATCCCAAGGGCTCCTCCCAACACCCTTTCCACTACCAGCTTGTTGATGCTAATCATTAGCCTTCAACTTTCTTTTTTTGCAAAACTTTTTACCACAAGTTTGACCTTATATATCTTTTCTTGCCTCCTTCTTTTAGCCTATAAACCCATTTTTTTGGAAAATCTCTTTTATCAGTAGGCAATTTGACTAAATCCCAAGTTTTATTTTGTAGTAAGGAATCCATATCCTCTTTCATTCCTCACTCTCACTATTATTTGGCATCCACTTGCATAGCTTTTTCACACCCTTCTAGTTCACCAACATCAATTAATACAATATAATATAATGAAGGAGAAAATCTTTCAAGAGCTCTACTTATCCTTGTAGAATGTCTAAAATTTTTAGGATCCTGTGGTATTTCTTGTTGTTGCTAACCATTAGGTACCAATAGAACTTTGCTCTTTGTAATATCATCTAGCACCACATATTCTCTTTTTTCCTGTTCATGTTTTTTTCCTATAGCTAATCCTTATACATAATTCCTTCTCATTGAATATAACATATTTGCTTCTAATTTTTATTTTTATTTTCAAAATCCCATTATCTATAACCAAAATCATCTATTCCATATCTAAAAAAGGTAATTTTAAAAATTTATCTTCTAGCTTGGCTCTATTTTCAATATCAACATTTACAAAAGCATCATAGCTGAAGGTTTTTAGAAAATAATAACTTACCTTCATATATATCCATGCCTCCTCTAGAATACACAACCCAAATGAACTGAAGGACCTATGTTAATTAAATAAACAATAGTATGTACAACCTCTGCCCAAAAGTCTAAATGAGTCCCAACATGAAATAACAAGTTCTTTGCACACTCCATTATTATTTTGTTCATTCTCTTAGCCATAACATTTTCTTGTGGAGTTCTTAGAACTATTTTCTACCTACAAATTCCATTGCCTAAATAATAACTTTTAAATTCTTTGTTGCAATACTCGTCTCCATTATTTGACCTGAGAAATTTTATCTTTTTCCATGTCTCATTTTTTTCCATTTTTAAAAGTTTCAAATACATCTGATTTTTGTTTTAGGAAATACACCCAATTTTTTCTAGTTGCATCATCTAGATAAAAGCGACAATAACGAGAGCCATCGAGAGAAGATACTTGATTTGGTACCCATACATCTATATGCACAAGTTCTAATTTATCACTCTTATTTTGTTTCCCATATTTAAGAAATCTCACTCTCTTTTGATTCCCATAAACATAACTCTCACAAAAATCCATGTTAATATTTTTTAGACCTAGCAATAACTTCTTAGAGTGAAGAATTTTCATACCTTTTTCTCTCATATTCTCAAGTCTATGATGCCACAATGTTATTTTTTGTATCTACAATAAATGTTCATGTAATAGTTGCTAAACTCATAGTAACTATTCTTGTAGCAACTATTGAACCCACAATAACTATTATAACTGTTCCTATAGCAACTTTTCTTGTTTTAGTTTTTCCTACAAAAAATAATGTAGAAGGAATAGTATTACCAATACACAAATATAAAGTGCCTAATTTAACACCTTTATCTACTATTAATACACCTTTAGTGACCTTCCAAAATTTATCTATAAAGGTAACTATGCAATCTTCATCTCCCATGCCCTGCTGAAATTAAATTTCTACTTAGCTTTGGAACATGCCTTACCTCTTTTAGTAGCCATTGATTTCCATTTTAAAAATTTATTTTTATTCTTTCCTTTTCAAATCTGATAGGTTTCATTATCACCTAAATATACCAATCCAAAATCTCCTCGGACATAATCAAGAAAATAATTTTTATAGGGTGTAGCATACATGTTTCAGCTTGATAAGCTTCATTTTCATTGATGTCAAAAGTGTTCTTTAGATTGTATATGCTCCTAAGATTGTTAATATGTAGAGATATCTAATGGTGCAAGTCAACATTGCAGTATTGTAAAATAATTTTAGTCAATGGTTGTCTATGTATGATGCAGAGGTGGGTACACATGTCTTAATGTGCTTTAAACATGCCTACAATGATACCTTGGAAATTTGGTGTACAACACTCAGTGACAAGTTGTAGAAGTTATATCTAAGGAATTCATAGTGTATACTCTAAGAAAGAGTCAATATTTTGGTCTACATCCTTTAGTGGAGCAAGATTTAGTCTTACATTTCACAAGTTAAGTTGATGGAGATGTGAAGGTGTTATATCCAAGTTTTTAGGTCAATATTACTTTTATAGTGAAAGTTTCAAGTGATAGTGTTTTGACCTGTGCTATGATAGTATAAAGTGGTTATGAAGACTTGTCGGAATGCTTTGCATTCCTCTGGATGTAAAGGTTTGACCAAGAGGTTTTGAGGACATACTCATTGATGTATAAGGCATGCTATATTGAAGTCTCAAGTAATCTAGTGCTATGTAAGTTCAGTTTTCTAGTGACAAAGTGTTACAGTTGCTTCCAAATGCCTAATATTCAATAGAACATATGTTTGGATACTTGCACTAGTAGAAGAGTGTAAAGATCAATGATATGAGTTTGTGTGGACACTCCACATGCCTCATGGTATCTAAGGTATGAAGCTCATGAAGATATTTTTTTTGTACTGCACAATTGCTTCAAGTTATTTTGTGAAGATATACTTTGTTGAGGCTGACTAAGGCATGTTAATGATGTGCACCACAAGTTCAAGTGTGAGCAGAGTTTATGGAGTGATTGAAGATGTTGTATGGGTCATGCAAACTCATCAAAAGAAATATAAATATTTTTTTATCATTTTTGTATACCGCCAATTGATATGTAGGCCGACATGCTACAAGGTTTATATTTTCTTATTTTTGGTTGACTAAATTTGTATTCTACAAGTGTGTAGATGACATATATATATATATATATAATATCAAATATGAGGATAGATGAATGGATGTGTATGAAGATGTATACGTGCATGAGTAGAGTGTGATAAGATCTATTATAGATCTAATTTGTAGAACTAATGACTATAAGTGAGTTGAAGCTATAAAGTTAGTCATATTTTAGTTGTTTTATTTTTAAATCAATTAGTAACTTCCTTGGGCTATAGCCCTTAAAAAAATTTTGTATAAATAGGGAGTAGTAGCATCCTTGGGTTGTATCCCTAAAATAAAGTTGCAACAGTTATTTACTTGTGAGGCTGGATTAGGACAATAACTCCTAGCAGCTTTTCTCAAAGAAAATATTTCATCGAAATCAATACCTTTTTTTGCAAAAAAATTCTCATCGTGGTTTCTCCCCTGTGGGGTTTTCCGTGTATATCTTGTGTCAATTGTGTTCTCTTGTGGATGCTTTTCTTCTTTCTTATTTTGATTAATTAGACGAATGCTTAATTGGGGTATCTTAGCTTTAGCAATCATTAATTGGGATTGAATTTTGAAGCATATTGACTCACCCCCTTCTCAATATTCTAGTGTATTCAACAATTGGTATCAGAGTAAGGTTCCTTGATATAGCCTAACAATTGAGATAGATCTTGTATTTGGAACATATGGGGAATGATGCACTGCCCAAGAAGAAGTGCTCTCAGAAAGAAGAGGACATACTCCATAAGGAGGAGGATGAATTTGAATTTGAATTCAATAAGGAAGATTGTCGAGTGGATTATGAAGGAGAACTCTTTTATGCTCAAAATGATCTGGATGAAGAAAGAGAAAATAATAAAGAACTTTAATACAAACTTGAAAAATAAAAAAAAATCAATTGTCAAGTTGAAAGTTCAAGTTGAAGAAGGTACAAGAATTACAGATTGCACAAATACCAAGATCAATGACAAATATGTTAAATTATCCAAGCTTGAAGAAGAGATTGTTTCCCTAAGGAAAGAACTGGATAAAGCATTTAAGAACATATTGACAAAGTTCTAAATCTAAATGGAGTTTTTGACATTCTTGACGAAATAATTAGCTCTTAAAATCCATCAAAAGAAAAATCTAGCCTTGGTTTTGAGAAAGTTAAAAGTCTAATAACCAATCCATCTCTAGACCTATATGAGAATTTTAAGGCAAAAGGAAAGCTTGAAATAAAGGAGAAAGCTTACACTGAAGAACCTAAGAAGACACCCTCCATTAATACAAAATTAGATCAAGATAGCAAGAAGAAAGAAGGTGGATTTATCTCAATCTGCAAATAAAGGAGATTCAAAGGTCCTCCACATGCTATTCAACCTACCTCTACCAAGTTCACTCAATCCTTTTAAGGTTATTATTTCTTTTGCAATAAATTTGGATATAAGGCTGTTAATTATAGTTCTAGGGAAATAATAAGTGACTACATGGGTAGAAAACCATTTGTACCTCAAAGATATAATTCTATTTATTTTCATGGATATTGTAATGCTTGCAACAATTTTTCTCATAAGGTTGTAGAGTGCAAAACTAAAGTTAGGAGAAATAATTTTATTTTGAAGTATAACATTTTTTACTACAATTACAATAAGATTGGACATAAATCAAAGTTTTGTAAAAGTGGTTTTGTGAAATCACCTATTCAAGAATAGAAGGAAGAAACCCTAATCAAGCAAAAGAAAGGAAATACAAAAGTTTGGAAAGAGAAGCAAGGTTAGGAGAATGTGAAGAAGGATGATATCATGGTTGTGAATTTTACACAAGATCCTATAACAAACTAAGATAGTGCATTATCTTAGGGTGGGATATCATTTACAACCCTGTTAGCCCACTAGAAAGGATAAAATGTTGAACATTTCAGCATAATAGATGAATTGGATCAATTCCTTTGGTTAGTAAGCCCACTAAGCAAGATTGAACCTATTGACTAAGGTTTCAGAGTAAAGGAATGATTTCAAAAGGTGTGGTAAGCATCTTTTTATCCTTGTGATGACACAATAAATTATAGCAAAAGGTTTACCTAACAAGTACAAATTTATTAATGGTGAAAATTGAGGGCAAATAGAAGGCTTTTTATGTTTCACTTGAACATTTTTTTCTCATTTGCAATCAAACACATTTTTGTTTGAAAACAGAGAAGAGTGAATAGACTTTCAAGCTATCTATGTGAAACCCTAGTGATTGTATTTGAAACTTTTAGAAGGTATATCAATGGAAACCCCACAATTGGTTGATGTTGTGGAGAAACTAATGTATGGTAACCTCCAAGGTTTGCTTGCACCTATTCAACAAGAAGACATTACTCTGCCTTCACCATGAACCTAACAATCTTCTAGGCTCTGTCCTGATTTGGTTCACCAATCTGAACCTTGCTATAACTCTGTTCAAAGAGTTTCCACCTTGTGCTTTAACCTCAGAGGACTCAACACCTTCTTGCACTTGTAATCTTTGTCACTACACCTAGAAGAGTCTAGATGCCAACTTCATCAATTTGTTAGAACTACTTGTAGGGGAGTTGAAGATGTTGTCTCCATACTTTTCACATCCCAATGGGTCCATCTTGTTCAGTGTTCAACCATCAAACTACCTGATTTCATGAAATTGCCTTTGTGAGGCCTAAACCCTACTAGCCCTTACCAGTTAGTTTTTGACTTCTCCTCCTCAAACCCACCAAAAGACTTAGAAAATAAATACCACTTTCTGATACCCTTTTCAGAGTTTTAAATCCTTCACCTAGTTTCAGACCTCTGTCTGCACCGTACAATTAATTCCTACAAACAAGGAAGATTAGGGTTAATAGGCCTAATAGCTAGGGTTTTGGGAATTTCTTGTTGATTCCTCCCACCATTGGATTGTTTAGACCTAAATCCTTTTCAACATGTTAAAATATGACCAAAACCTTCATGAAATCGTACAGGTTCCGTACTGTACCTTATGCCCCTGCCCGAGTTCTCAACTTTTCTTTTCCAAACTCCTAACCGGGTAACTAAAACTCGCCTAGGGTTTGGTGTTATAATTTCTTGCTTGGCTCTCAAAGGTTCCTAGTACTAGATATTTACAAAGGCATGGCTCCCCTGTCATTTCCATCAACCTCAGGAAAACTCCACAGGCAGATTTCATGGGGGAGCCATTTGTTGACTGACTGCTCAAAACTGTGTTTACAAACTCCCTAAATTCTAATCTAAGGATTCAAATATATAATTCCACTCCACTCAACTTGGATACACAATGAGAAGTGATTCAAAACTATTCTAATAACATGAATTCAGTGCCAAATCTGAGTATTCTAGACCTATTAGATCTCTGTTGTAAAACACACGAAGATTTCAAAGGACCTCTCTACAACTCTAAAACTATGAACACAAACACTAAATCTAATCTTAACTCTTATCTACAAAATGAAATACACTCCAACATATTCAAAGAACCCAAGCATAGTGAGGAATCTGTGTAAACAAAGTATTTTGAATCACTGTTTTTCTAAACACATGGGTAACACACAGATAATACTGAAAATCTATTCATTGTCTTGTATTTTTCACACTAAAATTTCATTACCATGCCAAAACTGACTGTCTACGAGCCATTACATTCATTTAGATGTCATTTCCATAGTTTAAGGGGAGTTAGTCGAGCACCTACCCCTATTTTCTAGGGATTCCTATCACTAAATTGCATGCAATTTACACAAATCTTGCCATGCAACTTTACATCCGTAGTTTGCAACTTCCATTATGCCATGATTGTGTCATGATCCTCAAACATAGGACTTCCAACACCCTGATCTCGAGCAACTAATATCTCCCTTAACCGTTCCTTGGCATTTTCCAACAAATTAGATGTGGTTATGACCCACTTAATGCATTGTATTCCAACCTAGACTGTCCAAAGCTTAATAAAGCAAAATTTAACAACATACCAACAATGATTAACTAGGATGACACCTATGCTAAAGATTAATTCAATACATCACACAAGACCTTCTAAGGTCCAACCTAAACACACAACAACCTGACTTGGCCAAGGTCA
>VDFB02331495.1:94518-175622 GCA_007258455.2 Sequoia sempervirens | reverse complement strand
TGCAATTGGATGATGATGTACCATGAGCTCCCAAATTAAATGTAACAGCTTGATGCTTCTAGAAGTGCAATTGCAACCATTGGATTGATTTAATCCTGGCCTTTGGTTCAAAATGTAATTTTCTATAAAAGGCCAATGCCTTCTCATTTGTAAAAGGGGGTTAGATTTAGAGGTTAGAATAGCTGGTTTGAGGCTATAAAAAACCAAAATTGGCCAAGTTAGGAGAAGTCAGTAACTGTAAGAGATGAGAGATTTGAAATTGTCATGTAATGCTAGAGAAGTTAATGCAATTGGATTGTTGATTTGGCAAGCTTTGTGTTACACTTTGACAGTTTATGGTTTCTTGTTCTCAATTCTCAATGCTAGATGTTAGTTTTTAGTTCTTTTGCAATGACGGTAAAATGTTAATGATGTTGATCGATCTTCGGTCCATACTTTTAGCCATTTGCTGATTGTAAGTTGTTGTGTAAAGTTACTCTAGGCCTTATTTTGTGCTAAGTTCAACTATGGATGCTTGCTACTTACCAATTAATGGTATGTGGATGAATGTTCATAGTTTGAAAATCTCCAGTTTCCTTAGAAGATTGCATCATTTATGTGTAGTTGTAGGCTTGTCCTTGATAAAGCAGAGATTGGTTTCATTGGGGGATATGTCCATTTGCAGCATTCATCATTGTTGTGATTGATCTTAGGAGTTAGTTTAGGATCTCTCTAGAACCCTTATCTCTTTTATTTGTTTATTTGAATTTAGGTTAGTTTTAGGATTAAAAGCATCATCATATTGTTACATTTGATGAAAGTACACTTCCAACATTGTTCATTTGTAAGGCCCCTTGTGATTACCAGCATTTTCACATTATATTTGAGATGTTTATGCATTGTCAAGACTTGACATTAGAGACCTTGAGGTTATCTCTGAGGCTTGCCAGTAGAGATTTACCTTTCAAGAGATAGGATTTCCTTATTCTCTCCCCAGTTATTCTTGTGTGCAAAAACTTTCCCCATCAAAACAAAGACTCTTGTTCACCTTCAGAATCTACTTCCTCATCAAAGTCTGCTTCTGCTAAATCTTCTTCTTTAGTGGATTGATCACTTGAATTTTCTTCTTCATCTAAATCTATCTCTTCAAAAACAACCCCCTTTGCTTTGGAGCGAGATGGTTCAGATTCTGTAGTTTCTCCTTCTGGGATAGCCCGTGTGTCCTTCTTGCCGACAGTGAACTTTATCCTAGGGCCTCTTCGTGAAGAAGTGGGAATGGCTGCAGGTTTATCTTTCATGCAAAGTTCTTGCTGTCAGATGGCTTCTGTTGGGGATTCTTCTCCTTTAGAATCTATTATGAAAGTTTTCATCTCAAAGTCGTGCTTGTGTAACCACTCTGCAGTGTTAGGCAATATTGGTGCCAACCTCTCCCTGATGGAAACACTTTCCTTTTTGGACCATTGAATCACAGGCAAAGGCCTTTTGGAAATTTCTTGTTCATCGTAGGCAGCGTTCATGATGTCACCAGGATCTGTGAAATCCTTTGGTAAGTCAACAACACCAAGATCTCTGATCTGCTATACAGTTAGCCTGCAAAAATCCATCTTACGAATAGCCACTTCATCTCTGCAATCGACCCAAATGTATTCAAAGCGGTACCTGTGCTAATGACCCTTTTTCAAATTCTTTTTCACATTTCGGTAGTAAAAAACAAATCTATATCTATAGGTCCTGATTGTCATGACCTGCATTTTTGCATAGACTGGTTTGGATTTTTGTACACTTTTGATGATATACTTACTGATTGTCAATGGGAACTTGAATCCTAGCTTGTGAATCTTCATCCGTTCTTTGTGAATTGAAATCAATTGTCTGCACAACTCCATGAGAATCCACTTTTTTGAGGGATATCTGGGTTACATGTAAGGGCACCCAGTGTAGCATCCTACTCTTAGGTAAGTAAAAGTTGGGAATGATAGGAATATGCATTCAACTTTGCTTACCACTCTGTATGCCTCATTAGATACTCTCTTCTTCTCGAGAGTTGGATCAAAGCTGAAAAGCAAAGGCATGAAGAAAGCATCAGTAACCCTCTTGAAATGGTGAAGGCTTTCCTTAAGATCCAGTTGATAGAAAAATTTGTACACAGGTACGATGTGTAGGCTCCCTTTTGTAGATAGACCCAAAAATTGCCTTATCATGATTGCAACATACACCAAGTAAGAAGTCATGTAGAAATTCAAGGTGGTTGGCACATTGATCAACTGTTCATGTATTTCATCACTAATCTATTTGCCCCAATCGATATGAACCTTTTGTCTCCTTATGATTCTAATGTATTCATACATCCAGTCATGAAAATAAGATGATTTAGGAAATCCATTCATTCTGCTTAAAAGTGTAATCATATCTCTGACATCTTCCTTGAAGTCACTTTGCGGAAGTCCCTTTGGCCATCTTGAAATATTGTGCCTAGGTTCTTTCAACCATTGACTATTTATCAGGTATTTAGCCTTGCCGGGATCTGAGTCATAGACATCTTGCGCTTGTTGTATTGAGATGTTAGTGTACTCCATCTGTGGAACTTTGAAAACAATATCAAAGAAGTCAGAGTCAAGTCTCAATATCTCATGCTCAGAAAAATTAATCACACTTCTGATTTCCCTGATGTAATTGGATGCAACCTAGAGGACAATTTTTTTATTATGTGTAGAAGTAGGGAACGTGGACACCAAATGAAAATTATTGTGCACAATGTCTCTCAGAGAATCTTCAAGAGGCTTCTTCTTAGTTCTTTCCATGAAATCAACGAGGTCTTGATGACCGACCTCGGTGTCTTTTATCTCATCCACCTTTCAAATCACTATTGTCGATGGATAAACACCTTGGCACTTGTATTTCATTTTGTTTTTAGCCTTTGGAGACGATGGAGTCCTCTTGGGTGTCATCTGAGAGAAATTGAATCAACAAGAAACAAATTCAAGGATCCCTTGACAAGATCTGAAAAGGAACTGCAAGATGTGGAATCAACAAACATTAGTCAAAAAATAGCATTGGGATGTGTGAAGCGAGCAATGATGTTGAGCAAGCATGAAATGGGTGATGAAGCATGGAAAATGATGCGGGAGCCAAAAAATGGGGTCCAGAATGAAGATATGGCACTTTGAAGTGTTAGAAGCAAAAAGCAATAGAAAGTGTAAGAGCGTTGAAAATCAGTGCCCTTGCACTTTGGAGAATTTCAGCTTGGTGCAATGGCCCTAAAAATCAGTGCCCTTGCACCATGGGTGATTAACTTTGAAAGTATGTGTCAGGATGCTGAAAAAGCCCGCCTTGACACTTGGGTTCTTGAATGTAAGTGTAAATTGTAGAGGCGTAAAAAAATGATGCCTTAACATATGAGGGAAAAATGAGAGAAGTGCAATAGTGGATAAAAAGTCCACTTGGACATGGAAATGCATGTGTCTCTTGATGTAGATGCTTGGAACGCGTTTTGGTGTAAAAGTTTCCAATTTCAGCACCATAACTTTATGAGTGAAGTTCATTCAAAGATTTGAAACTTTCTTTTTGTAGAATGAGTTCATTCACAAACCTGCACATGTTGTCAACACTTGGAATGAGAGGAATGACAAGAGATACAAGTGGCGAGAACTTAGACAAACCAAAACCCCATTTGAAGAACCACAAAGAATGCCCGATGGGAGAAAAGGGCACGATGATAAACTAAAATGCATAAGAAAGAAAAGAAAGACCAATGCTCATGAAAGAATGGAGAAGAGAGACGTGAAACGTGTGTAGAGGAGACAAACCAACGCGTGTGTTTGGAGGATGAGGTCGAGCAAAGAAAACAAGAAATGTTAATGAAAATGAAAGAAATCAAATAATAAAACAGGAAAACTCCAAACACATTCACAAAACAAATAATCATTACGAAGTTTTGCTAAAAAACAGAAGGAAAGAAATAAGCAATGGGAGAAAAAGACTTACCTTGAGAAAATGCGAAACCGTAGGTCGATTCAATGAGAGATCTAAAAAAGAAACGAGTTTATGAAGATAGATTGGTCGCCCAACACTTTGAGAGTGAATGAATGAAGGTAAGAATGAAGTAGAGTTACCTAAAATCACTTTTGAGTGATATACAAGTGAAATAAATGAACAATAGTCGCTCATTTAATTAAGGCGAGTTTAAAGGCATGAAACTGGAAAAAGTGCATCCGAGCCAAAAATCACCGCCCTAGTCATTAAATGACTAAGTCTAGAGGAAAAGTGCAAGGGCACTAAAAATCAGCTCCTTTACACTAAATCACAATTTCACTTAAGTGTAGGGGCGCTGAAAAAGTCTGCCCCTGCACTTTTTATACATAATCAATTTTTCATCAAAAGTTAGAGCACTATTTTGAGGCACTTCTGCACTTTTGACAATTTCACTAAGTATCAGTAGTGAGAGTTCACGAAGGTACTCGTTTTGAAGGTCTTCGCGAGGCGAATGCAGAGGGATGCTCAAATAGACTGTTTGAGACTTTGGAACACACTTTGAGGTGGATTGAAAATTGCCTCATTTTGCTTGCTTGAACATCATAGACCTAGGAAACAAACAAGTTTCGTAGGGGGGTTATCCGTGGAACGAGTGCTGCTAGATTCTGGGATAACAATATCATATGGAAAACGCAATATGTTTTTCCAACACATTATGTTTTCAAACATTCAATATACAATTGGAAACCTCCGTATAACCCCTAAATCCATGAAAGAAGCCAACCTTTAACTGGGTAACTGCCATAAAGACCCTTTAATCATGTCCTATTAACCTACGAGGGCCATTGATAGGCTAATCATGTTGATGTGTGAATGTCTAACTAGAAGGGGACATTACAACACATTGATTCAAAACTTAGCTCTTTTCCTTGAAAAATTTGACGGTTGTGTTCCTTCCACACTTCCCATATCAACGGTGAAGGGCTCACTTGCCAAATACATGAAAAAGCATATTTCTTTACATTCGTTCGCCAACCTTGAAACATTGCCTTCAAAGATTCCAAACTTGATGTCTTCCAATTCAGCTTCTTTAATAAGAACATCCAATAGTTATGAGTGAAGTCTCAATGTAGCAACAAGTGATCCAACGATTCTTCATGCTTCTTACACATTACACACTGATTTGGCCCATGAAAACCCAATTTCCTAAGCCTTTCCCCAGTCAAAATGCACCCCCTTAGTGCTAACCACACGAAGGAACCTGCTTTAGGTAGACAATTTTTACTCCATCATAGTTGATTAGGCCATCCTTCTTCTTGCTAATCTTCTTCCAAAAATTTATATCCGAGCTTGACATTATATTTACCATCTCCCAAACCACACCAAGCTATTTCATCACTACCACCTGATAATACAACTTTACGTACTTATAGAATGTCCAAAAATTCCCTTTGTTGATCCATTGACAAATTCAACTCTTCAATGGGTTTCCACACCCATTCCTTGTGATGTCCCCATTAAAAAGGAATAGATAAGTATAAGATAAGTTGGATTTAATACCTTCTACAAATTTGATTTACCAAGACATACATACATACATACATACATACATATATATATGTATATAATATATTAAAATCAATATTTATATCTATATCATAATATCGATATGATCAAATACTATATTGAAATCAATACATATATAAATGATTTGTTTAAGTATTAACCATTGACTAATTGCAGCCGATTGGGAGAAGTCAATTCATATTAAAGGACATAGCACTCTAGAAAGACATGGCTGAAGAACAAACACGACTCCAGCCACGTCTGGAGAATGGATACAAAGAGAAGTGTGACAAAACTCTGGAGCATATACGAAGAATAGCAAGAAGGTATTGCTGCAGGAGAATCAACCATTTTACCACCAAGTTCGAAGTAAAGAGCATATAAGGAGAGAGATCATATTCGGCTTTCCATAAAACCGAGTCAAGCATAAGCACCGATCAGATATAGGAGAATACGGTATAGAGAATCACTGGAGAAATTAGTAGATAGGGACTATCATCCCATTAGTCCAAGAGGAGGAAATGTGTGAAGAAGACCCAGTGATAATAAACCCTCATATCAGGCCCAATTCATATTGATCATTATATATAACACACTTGCATTTCACGTAATTAGGTTCATCTAAGACCAATCAACATTATAACATACCCGATCAGTAATGTGCCAGATCTATTGATCAATCTACTGTGTCAGCATACAATCTATTGAACGCCAATCATATTGTCATCTGCATCTGAGTTTATATCGGTCACATACATCAATTACGTTTATCAAAAGTATAAATAGAATATACATATATAAATGTCTTGAAATAGATTATTTTCTCAGATTTCTCCATTGAAGTAATATCTTTTCTAAAATCTAAGTTGAGAGCAAAGTATTTTTCTATTGAGGATCTTCACATTCCTCAATACCTTCTACTTCCTTCCTGATTACATAATCTTTCACCTTCGAATTGTGAGTATTTTCTCTTTTTGTGCATTGTCCAAGTATTTTCTTTGTAGAATCCTTACCCATTTTTGTTCTAGTTTACTTACCATGCTCCATATTAACTTTTCCCCCATAGCCTCATTCATTATGTTCCATTTCCAAATTCTTGCACCACCAGTTGGTTTTGATGTACACGCTATATTCCAAGCTAACAATGGGATTTTTTCCTGTTCATTGCTGCCACTCCAAAAAAAATTCCTCATCTATTTTTCCATTACTGAAATAAAATTTGCAGGTAATTTTAAGCACATGATAGAATATATAGGTAGTGTTGAGATGACCTATTTTAGTATTAAAATACGACCTGCTGATGATAACCATTGCCCCTTCTAGCCTTCCATTTTGCTCACACACCTATCAACTAGCTGATTCCAAAACTCAGATTTGCATGCACCTGCAAATAATGGCATCCCAAGAAAATTTCTAGGGAGTTTCCCAACTTTAATCCTAAGAATCCATGCTAAATCCCTTTTCTTGTCCAATCTCGTATTAAAGAAAAAAACCTCCGACTTGCGCCAATTAACCTTTTGACCTGATGCTATACAATACTTCTCCAGTGTAGATTTAATTACTCGAGCTTCTCTTGAAGAAGATTCACCCATTAACAAAGTATCATCAACAAATTGCTGATGCGTCACCACCTCCACTCCTTGAGCTATACACACACCTTTCCATTTTCCTTCACTTCAAGCCTTATGAATATAACTACCTAATACTTCAGCTATGATTATGAAAAGAAAAGGTGACAAAGGATCACCTTGAGGAAGGGCTCACTTTGTTGCAAAAAAACTTGTGGGCTGCCATTCACTAAAACCAAGTATCTAGGGGTATTTATACAACTCTTCACCCATTCTATCCAAGAGATAGAAAAACCAAATCTCCCTAAGACTCTCAGTTAGAAGGATTTGTCAACTTGATCGTAAGCCTTTATGATATCCAATTTTATCAACATCCTATTAGTCCTTGCCTTTCTAATTGAATGAATTGCTTCATAAACGATAATGATACCCTCCACAATGTTGCGATTAGGAACAAAACCACTCTGCTCTTCTGATATGATATCCTTTAATACCAGTTTCAACCTATTTGCTAAAACCTTTGAGATCACCTTATATATCGTATTGCATAAAGAAATCAGTCGGAAATCTTCAAAGGATTGAAATTCTTTTTTCTTTGGGATAAGAGCTAGTAGAGTGTTATTCATATCATGCAACATTTATGAGTTTTTCCTAGATTCTTCCACCACCTCCCATAAATCTTCCTTTAATATTTCCCAGAAATTTTGATAGAAGCATGATGGGAAACCATCAGGACCTAGAGCCTTATCACTACCTAGTTGAAAAACTTCCAATTTCACTTCCTCCATCGATACACACTTCCCAAGCATGAGATTTTGTTGTTCATTAATCACGTTTGAAATTATATTTAGCATCTCAACAATTCTTTCTTCCCTTCCATTACATTGCGAGTTAAGGAGATTCTGAAAGTAGTTAACGACTTCTCTATTGATATCCTCTTTTTCAACAAGATTTACTCCAACACCGCTCTTAATCTCAAGTATTTTATTACAGCTCCTTACATTAACTAAGTTGGGAAAGAACTTTGTATTACGATCACCCTCTCTTAACCACCATTCCCTTGACTTTTTGTGCCATAAAATTTTCTCCCTTGCTAAATTTTTTGCATATTCCCTGTTCAAAGATTGCTCTTGCTGAAAATCAAAATCCCCCATACCTTGAAGTAAGACCTTACCATGAAGTTGCTCCAATGCTTCCTCTACACACTTTTTTCTTCAAATATGTTCTTGAAATGACTCTTATTCCACTCTCTCAAATTATCTTTGATAATATGAAGCTTCTTAGAGAAAATAAATGCCTTAGTACCTTCAATATTCAAAGCTTTATTCCACCATTCCGCAATCAATAGTTTCAAGCTAACATCTCAAAGCTGCATTTTCTCAAACTTAAATGGGTTCCTTGCTGGAACTGCATCATTGTAGACAGTGAGAGTGATAGGATAGTGGTATGAACCCGACTATGATTGAATAAAATATTCCACCAAATATGGCTTCTCATTCCATTTTCCTGCTAAAAAGAAACGATCCAACTTTTCCACAATATTTGTGAAGCCCTTACATCTATTTGTCCAAGTAAATTTCCCATTCTTGGTATAAAATTCCTAGAAGCTATTTCCTATGACAAACTACTAAAATTCCATCTGCACTATATTCAAACTATTGCTCCCTCCTTGCTTTTCTTCACTGTTGTCAAATAGATTGCACCCGAAATACTTGAATGATTAAATTCAACAATTTGTTGAAACATTGGATTACTTTCAGGTTGTGGGTACCGTATTTGAAAGTAAACCTCCGGGTTCTAGGCTGGATTCCTATTAAATTTTCAAGTTAATTACTGGTAACTTGTAATGGAAAAGGGTAAAAAGGCTTGAAATAAATGCATTGAAAACTGTAAACTGTGGGTGATGCACCTAATTGACAAAAACATGCAAATTTGACTCACAATAATT
Source organism: Sequoia sempervirens (assembly GCA_007258455.2). Classification (NCBI taxonomy): domain Eukaryota; kingdom Viridiplantae; phylum Streptophyta; class Pinopsida; order Cupressales; family Cupressaceae; genus Sequoia; species Sequoia sempervirens. Next base: position 166,589 of record VDFB02331495.1, on the reverse strand, counting down.
CTTAGAAAATCTATCCACACGAATCAATTTAACAGTTTGATCACAAAAATGATTCCAAGGAAGGCTTGAATAAACTTCTTTGAAGGAGAACCGAGTTCTCACAACATGAAAATAAAGGATTATTTCAGTGCACAACCTAAGACCTATGACTTTTACTATTTTTTAATGCATGCAAATATAAATGAGACAATGATTTTAAAGGTTCTAATATTAAAACACAGTAAAATCTCATCCAATCATTCATAAAAACAACATAGTGATAGGTAGATACTTGACTTCACTGAAATTAAAGGAATCTTTGCAAAAAATGACATAAATTGAACCTGTAAACCTACTGCTGTATATTAATCTGAAACTGAAAGTTGAGCTACAAAATATTTCTCTTTGCAAAATGCAAAGTCTAAAAAATAAGAACTAAAGGAAAAAAAGACTAACTTTTTCCAATAAATATAAAAAAAGGTATGCATAAAGCATCCAAGAGGTGGAACTCCATATGAACTGAAAGTGAGAAAAAGCATCATGTTTCCCACGAGCAAAGATAAAAACGCCCTAAAAAGAAGCTCTTTGATACTGTGAACTGAGCTCAAACAGTAAAAAACTCAACCTCATACTGCATGTCATTGAATTGTAACTCAAACTGGCTCGAATGTGCGTGGAGGTAGCACTGAAAGTGATATGAATCTCAAAAAATATCTCCTCAAATTCCTCTCACGAGCAAAAGAGAAAATGCATGAAAACGGGGTCCACCACTGAAGTTCTTTGCACATTGAATGTCGCAAACTAACCCTCTCGATATGCATGATCATAAAACCCTCAAAACTATAGAAGAATTGTTGATGTGACCTCCTTAAAACTAAAAAAAGAATCCATTCAATTTGAGTCCCATTCCTATCTCGTTTTGCATGATTTGTGAAGTGAAAGTAACTATATGGTTAAATATTAAAAAAAATTGATATGATTATTTTAATATTTAATGTGTCATTGAACTCTTTCTTTTACAATTGCATATTAAATATTAAGGTAGAAGACGTTAAATATTTAATTATATTGTTATCTTTACTTCAAAAAAACATGCAAAAGAAATGAAAAACTCCTCGAAAAAACTTAAAGTCAAATTTCAAGTCTACCACATATCACACGGGCTTCCTAAAAATGATTCTCTTCTTTTTTGACCTAATAGTCAATACCACAAAGGCAATATGATGAAGTGATTTTTATTTTAAAACTTAGTCAAAAAATCCACTCCATTTGAATTAGGGATTTCATATAAGCACTGAAACCCTAAAATTATTATCATTTCACACTTGACTTTTTGGAGAAGCTTCATGAAGAAGCCGGCCATCGACTTGCGTAGGGTTTGAAACTGGAGCTCAAATCTAATGCCACACTTGTTTTTGTCAAAAAATTTAGAGGAATCTGAATCACTACGTGGTAAGCTGCATTTCATGTTTCTTGTGTTTGCTTCTGCAAGATAGCCTAGCCACGGCCTGCATCATATTATCTGATATGTCTTTCTTTGTATCTTATACGTCCTTGTATCTTTTCCTTCATTTGGAGGTAAAAAATTGAAGGAGATTTGAGCTTTTATACACGGATTTGAAATCATCTCTCTATCAAAAGATAAGGTAAGCTCCTTTTACCATTCGAGCATCTTGTATTTTGATTTCTGAAGATGGAATTCCCTCATGAATACCTGCAATCTCTACTTTATTGTTCATTTTCTTTGCAAATTCATGGCCGCCATGATGAGTATTGGGCTCAAGTTTTTTTTGGATAAAAATATGATTGTTCCTTCTTGTTTTGTAAGATATTTATCATCTGTGGTGCGACAAATACCCCAACTATTTTGAATTCTCCCCCATGAGAGATTGTAATTCATTCTCCATTTTGATTTTCTCAAGCTATTGTCTCCATTTTCAGGGTTTCAAAAACTCATTTTATTCTGTTCATTTTGACCCATTCTCAATTTGAAGCTTCCTGACAAAAAAATAAAACATTTAATCTGTAAGAAGTTTTAGTTTATTTCCCATTTGTTTTTCTCCTTCAGAAATTCAATGTTGTTCCAAAAGCACAACTGGGTACTCTTTGTACTACATTCATTATTTGGTCTTTTCTTAGCATGAGTGCACTCTTTACCACTACAATCGTTCTAGATGGTCACCATCTTCCATATGCAGACTTGTTTTTTGTAGCAATACAATTTACATGGAATAAATGCTTCTCTTTGGCTTTGCTCTGAATGATCTTAAACAATGATTCATGCATGCAGACATGGCTTCCTTGAACATGTGATTGTCTGTTGATGTCTTGATGTCTTTATGTAACAATAATCTTATTACAGTCATGTAGACTGTCCTTCATTTGAAATTGTTAATTCATTCTTAACTTTGCCATCCTAGATCCTAAAGAAGGCCCTTGCTTGAAAGGCATATTGACATTCTATTGTCTATCATTATGCTATTTTATTAGATTTGAATTGAGGATACCTTTGGAAGCAAAGTAGTAAACTTCCACCATAATGTGTCTTCTTTTAAAATAAACTGTGCACCTTTCACTGTTGTGGCTTTTAATGGTATTGTGACTCTTATTTTTCTTTTCATACTTCTCCATACATTATGGCTTCACCTTATCACTTATGGCCTCACCTTATCACTACTCTGTGACTGGCTTGTACCTTGCATAATGAAAATAATATGGCACTATTTTGCTAAGATTGTTGTCATGCTTGAGTATTATTTTTCACTTGATTATGCTGGGCTCAACCCTTGTAGGAGCCCATTTTTCCCCACATATCCGATGAACATAATGAACTTGTTCTTGCACACTTAAACAAACATGTTAGAAAATAATTGAAGTGAAAGTCGCATTGAATTCATGCCTTTTGAACAATGAAAATCATCCGATGGATGCCGATCATTTTCTTTTCATACTTCTCCATACATTATGGCTTCACCTTATCACTTATGGCCTCACCTTATCACTACTCTGTGACTGGCTTGTACCTTGCATAATGAAAATAATATGGCACTATTTTGCTAAGATTGTTGTCATGCTTGAGTATTATTTTTCACTTGATTATGCTGGGCTCAACCCTTGTAGGAGCCCATTTTTCCCCACATATCCGATGAACATAATGAACTTGTTCTTGCACACTTAAACAAACATGTTAGAAAAATAATTGAAGCTGAAAGCTTTCATTGAATTTCATGCCTTTTGAATAGTGAAATCATCTGATGGATGCCTGATCAAATGTGTGTTATATTTCTATTAGCAATGTAGACATGAGGAAAATAGTGATTTTCCATTGCTCTAACAACACATTTTAACAATTTTGTAGGCGCCTTTGGAACTGGAGTAGGAGTTGTGCCAACTGGAGCTGAATATGAGGAGACACCACATGACTGAAATGATGATTCGTCATTCCAGGCAATGAAAAATCACTCCTTTCCTTATGTTTATATTATCTTCAGTTGTATAGTGTACATCTCCTTTCTTGTATCTATCATTTGATTACATAAATCAAATTAAGCTACTCCCACAACATGTGTGGGACCTTGATTTTTACAATATGAATAATATAACATTCTTTTATGCAAATTTATGAGTTCTTCTATTACAAACATTTGCATAATCAAATTTTGGAATTCAATGAATACTTTTAGCAGAAATTTTGCACCTTTCTGTGATGAATACAATTCAGCTCTACCTATTTTGAGATGAAGCTAAAAATAGGTAACAATTTGGCGACCTCTGCAAAGTGTTTGCCTACTAAATACTATAGACCAGTTGCCTCATATATCCATTGGGAATGGAGTCAATCTTTGCTCTTCAAACTTTTGAAATTTTTTTGTAACTCAGCTTCAAACCAAACAAACTGAAAGAACTATTGCAACTCTATTTAAGACAAAAATCACAGTGCAACAACTGCACCTTATTGAAAGAAAAACAATAGTGGAATGAAAACATGCCACATGCACTTATTGAAAGCATAACTGAAACTCTACCCTACCCTACACTAACTAACAGTGTTAGTGCTTAGACATGACCATTCACTGGTTGTGAGAAATAGCTTCCCTTTCTTAATAACAAAGGATGCTTCAAATCTTTAAGATTAATAAAAAAGAAGTATGGAAATTTGATTAACTGTCACTCCTTAGTGTCAAAAACTATTGTCAACATAGTTTGGATCATCATAAAAAGCATACCTTCCTTATCTGATTGATCATTAAAGATGATAGTCTGAGGCATATGGATAAGATTAACCTATTACTACTCTATAGTTGCAATCACATGCCTTGGAAAAATTATGACTTGTAATTCTGTAGACCCCTCCTTGGACAAATACCTAATCGGAAACCCTTTTGAGAGCATAAAAATTGGCCTCTTATTGTTGTATTCATGCTTATATACTATTGTCTCCTCATTCAAAAATGATGTTTCATCTTCTATCTCAATTTCAATTTGGTCTGAAGGAGTCGGTTCACATGAATGAAATGAAGGAATGCTTGCTCCTTTGGCTTGAACAGGCTAATTGCATACTATTGGCTCATATGATTGTAGCTTATCATCTATGTTAGGACAAAAGACCTCTATTATGCTTGAAAAAACATTTTCATTTAACTCATAACTTTGCATTAAGTCCATATGAGTTTTATCATTTAGTTGCTCCATACCAGGCATAAATGCTACTGTGCATGTGATATCCTCATTTTCATGAACAAATTGAGGGAATTCATCAAATAAATCAGAAAAATTATGAGATTCACTTTCAATTTTCTCTACATGAACATGTTCAATTTGCTCTCGTTTGTCATCTAAGCTTGAAACAAAGGATTCAAGGTCATTCCAAAACAGGGCCTCTTCATAATCTTCGTTACTTTGTGGCATGAGAGGGCTTACCTTAGATTTAAGATGATCCTTTTGAAACACAAGTTTTGATTTGCTTGCTTGTTCAATTTGGGAAACATCATGCAAATTATTTTCATTAACCTCCAAAATAGAAATGTCCTCTTGCTGTCTCAAATGGATTGAGGTTTCAATCTCATCTCGAACCAACAGTACATCATGCTCTACAATATCTTCTGAGTGTTTCAAATTAACTGGTAAGTCGAGCTCTTGTGTGCTCTTTTCAACTTGCTCAATAAAACCAGGTAATTGATCAAATAAATAAACTAATTGTTCTTCCTCATATGGTGCCCTCTCAAATGAAGCTTGGGCATCCTGTAAGTGAATATTTTTGACTAGTAATTCCTATACTATGTTTTCATCCATGTTATAAATAGCATTAGAAAATTATTCAAATGAGTCAAAATCCAAGGGGTTGAGCAATAAGTTTGAACCAATATCCTCTTCGCATGTAGTATGGTAATTTTGAGTTAGGGACACAGTACAAGCAACAACAAATTCATGCTCCTTTCATTCATTCTTTTGCTGCTCTAATCGGTAAACTTCCAAAGCTAAACATAATGGGTTTATGTTTCTGACCTTCTCCATGAGGAGTAAAGTGTCCTTATCAATGGGCTGCTCTGTAACTACACTAGGCTGTACTAGATTAATTTCCTCTACTTGCAAAGGATGAATGGTTATAAAATTTGGGATTTCATAAATTTCCTCTTGAAATTGATCTGAAATGCAAGAAGCTATTTGGATATCATACTTTTGAGCAAGCAAATACTTGATCTGCTCCTCTTGTACAACTAACTCCCTTTTGAGCTTTTCTTCAAACTGTCTCCTCTGCGTCAATAATTCTTGCTCATAGAGATAGGCTTGATAGGCCATCTCTACTTGTTGTTGATCGTACTCTTGCTACCTCTTGATCTCTTCTACCTGCTTTGTGAATTCTAACAATATTTCCTTCATGTTATTCATGTTATTCTTCATATCATCAAATTCTTGGAGAAGGGGTGGGTAGGAGGTAAGCATGTTGAGCATGTTGATATGCTGCTATTGCATGGCTATTTGGGATAAAACTAGCAGCATGATTGGCTTGATATGGCTGATAGGGTGATTGGTTGACATGATTTTGATAGTAAGGGGGTGGGTATACATGTTGAATATGAAAACCTAACATCTTTACTCATATAATTAGCTAGAAATAAGAAATAAAGCTTGTGTTTGAAACATACCAGCACTGGGTCTTGGTGAAACCAGTAAATATGCTCGGAGTCACCAGGTATAAATTTATAACCTCTGAAAGGAAAAAATATGCTACAGTATATACCAAGACAATGGCTTGAAACTCTTGAATTATTTCTCTGAAAAGTGATTCAGAGTCCCATTGGGCATTCCAAAAACTGTTGTCAAACAGATTGCACCCGAAATGCTTGAATGATTAAATTCAACAATCTGTTGAAACATTGGATTACTTTCAGGTTGTGGGTACCCTATTTGAAAGTAAACCTCTGGGTTCTAGGCTGACTTCCTATTAAATTTTCAGGTTAATTATTGGTAACTTGTAATGGAAAAGGGTAAAAAGGCTTGAAATAAATGCACTAGAAACTGTAAATTGTGGGTGATGCACCTAATTGACAAAAACATGCAAATCTGACTCACAATAATTCTCAGAAAATCTATCCACACGAATCAATTTAACAGTTTGATCACAAAAATGATTCTGATGAAGGCTTGAATAAACTTCTTTGAAGGAAAACTGAGTTCTCACAACATGAAAAGAAAGGATTATTTCAGTACACAACCTAAGACCTGTGACTTTCACTATTTTTTAATGCACGCAAGTATAAATGAGACAATGATTTTAAAGGTTCTGATATTAAAACACAGTAAAATCTCATCCAATCATTCATAAAAACAACACAGTGATAAGGTAGATACTTGACTTCATTGGAATTAAAGGAATCTTTGCAAAAAATGACATAAATTGAACCTGTAAACCTGTTGCTGTATATTAATCTGAAATTGAAAGTTGAGCTACAAAATATTTCTCTTTGCAGAATGCAAAGTCTAAAAAATAAGAACTAAAGAAAAAAAGACTAAATTTTTCCAATAAATATTAAAAAAAGGCATGCATAAAGCATCCAAGAGGTGGAACTCCATGTGAACTAAAAATGAGAAAAAGCATCATGTTTCTCATGAGCAAAGATAAAAGTTCCCTAAAAAGAGGCTCTCTAATACTATGAACTGAGCTCAAACAGTAAAAAACTCAACCTCATACTGCATGTCACTGAATTGTAACTCATTGGCTCGAATGTGTGTGGAGGTAGCATGGAAAGTGATCTGAATCTCAAAAAATATCTCCTCAAATTCCTCTCAAAAGCAAAAGAGAAAATGCATGAAAACGGGGTCCACCACTGAAGTACTTTGCACATTGAATGTTGCAAACTAAACCTCTCGATATGCATGATCATAAAACCCTCAAAACTATAGAAGAATTGTTGATGCGAACTCCTCAAAACTGTAAAAAGACTCCATTCAATTTGAGTTCCATTCTTGTCTCGTTTTGCATGATTTGTGAAGTGAAAGTAACTATATGGTTAAATATTAAAAAAAAATGATACGATTATTTTAATATTTAATGTGTCATTGAACTCCTTCTTTCACAATTGCATATTAAATATTAAGGTAGAAGACCTTAAATATTTAATTATATTGTTATCTTTGCTTCAAAAACACATGCAAAAGAAATGAAAAACTCCTCAAGAAAACTTGAAGTCAAATTTCAAGTCTACCACATATCACACGAGCTTTCTAAAAATGATTAAGTTTCTCTTCTTTTTTGACCTAATAGTCAATACCACGAAGGCAATATGATGAAGTGATTTTTATTTTAAAACTTGTAGCTCCCTCTTTTGGCCTCCAAATGTTGTTCATTATTTCCTTACTCGGCTGTTTTATGCCCGAGATGAGGCGACTGTAACCCCAAACTGAGGAAATTTGTTTCGCCTTAACCTACAGAGGCGGTCTCTACCCATTTCTATTCCGGTTTAGAGCCTCCCATCCCCAACTCTTGGTACCCACTCTCCTATTGACTTCTCTACTATAAAAATCTGTATTTCTTAGCACTTGGAAATTCCTTGTAGACTAACATGGTCCGTGCCCACGTTCATTACCTCTTCGCGCAATTGAGCTATGGTCATGTTATCAGACCTTGGAGAATGATAATAAAACAACAAATCCATTTGAAGAAGATTAACAAACTGGGTGCAAGGATTATTATTCCACTTGATGTTAATTAAATATGAGAATATCATGTCAAAGCTACAATATTAAATTGTGATCTTTCTGAAATAATAGTGCTCTTATGAATGTGTGGGTATAAATCTCACAGATTGGGGACTATTTTTTGGATGGAGCAATCTGAAACCATCTAGATGCTTTTTGAGGGTGGAAAGCTCAAACTTTTGTAATTTAAAGAGAAGGGGCTGATAAGTTCCAGGTTTGCCGTTAGCCCCTTTTGCCATGATCTCGTGGGCTAACTTGGGCATTAGAGGGATTCTGAGAGTATTTGGCCTAGGCATTTCCAGTTTTAGGCCAATCTGAGTTGATGTAGTGTCCCCATTTTCTAGCCCTCTCAAGGAATAATTATTATTTTCATTATTTAATGTTAATAGGAAAAAAGTGCAAAGTCAAAAGGGTAATATTAAATAATTATATTAAAAGGTAAAAAAGTGACATACTTTAATGATAAATTAATAAAGTCACTTTATTAATAAATCTTCAAAAAGTGAGTTAAGTATTAGAGGGTCACATCAAGGAGTCACATCAAGGAGTCACATCAAGTGGACACATCAAGATGTCACATCAAAGAGACATCAAGGGAGTCACATCAAGGAATATTAAAATATTCTTCTAAAAGCTTGTTGAACACTCTTCTTGGGTCTTTCTAGAAGATTAAGGAGTTCTTTATAAAAGGGAGCTAAGAGCTCATTTGACATGCTTGGTTGGAGAGAAATTGATATTACTTTTCAGTCTTTGCTAAAGATTGGATTTCTTGGGGATTTGGGGACGAAATCCCTCATTGCTAGCATCATCTTCGCTGTTGAAGCATACAATCAGGAAGATTTTAATATGAAAAATAGATTTCTATTGTTGGATGAAGATTTATTATATGCTAGGAATTATATTATTGTTGGAGATTTATTATATGCTAGAGACTTCGTTGTAGCTAGAGATTTCTTGTATTCTCGAGTCCCATTTGTAGATTTGAAAGGGGTTAGTGAAAGTGTAACTAGTTTTAAGATTATTTGTTGTGCTAAAATCTTCATGTGTTGGTTGTACACTTTCTAGCTGGTTGTACATTTCCCTCTTGCTAGTGTTCATCCATACACTGCAGTTTGATCATTGTGGTTGTTGGTTGGAGGTTTATTGAAGGCATTTTGGAGAAGGAAACAGGCTGTAAGTGTTATTCTTGTATTGTAGCGAGTTCATGTGTTGATGGGTGCATTTTCTCAAGCATTTGGAGACCATTTTGTAATACAACAGACATAAATTCATTGCTGCATTTTATGGGTATGCCTTATTTAGATAATAGACTATATTTCATAATCTGGGTTGTCTTTACTTTGTTAAAAAATTGAATATTTAATCCTAGGGAAAAAATTGGAATTTTCAGCTGTATTCCTCATTGTAATTTCCAATTGTTAGTTTTAAATATTGCAATATATTTCCTATTGTTGCTGCATTATTTGGCATGGTCAAACTTAAAAAAAATGTCCAAAAAGAACACACAAAACACACTAGGTGATAGCTAAACTACATAAACCCAATTTGTGAAATTACTAGATAAGGGGTGTTGTTACAAAGGTATTAGACCTAAAAATCATGCCATCCTATTGGGGGTTCTAGCATGAACAGTTCATGATATGTCAGTGAATGAAATACCACCATTAACTCATCATTACAACACTCAGAGAAATAGAGCATTCTTGAATACAAGGGTAGAAGATCATAGAGCTACAGGTGAGCAAAATACAGGGAACATGGGAGAGAGAAGGGATCCAAGTGAGGAAAGGTTTCTACAATTGTTGGACACTTTAGCTTAGGGGTAGCATTTAGCTGAACAAAGGGATCAAGAATAGAGTCAACGAATGGAGTTAATGATGTAGATGATGGCTAGGCAAATGAGATTGAATATTTATGATAATATTGGTGGAGGAAACAATGGTCAAAATGGGGGAAACAGAGGAGGAAATGTTGGGGACAATTTTGCACATGCAGCCCAACCAACTAGGATATTGAGTTCAAGACCCTCAATACCTACCTTTCTACCTATAGTATAGGCAAAACCGGAAGTTGAACCTCAAATCACTATTATACATGACCAACACAGGAGAGATTGGGAAGCTGGGGGCCCCGAATTTACAACAGCCATTACTCTCAGGGACTACATGGATTTGAGGATGAAACACAAGCCACACACTAGTGACATAAACCAAAATTATGAGTCTAGGAAGAAAGTAGGGAAGCTGCAGTTACCATATTTTGATGCATCAGGAAAGACTACAACATGTGCTTGGGTGCAGAAAGTTGACACTTATCTTCAACTAAATCCTATGCCTGAGGAGGAAGCTATAAAATATGTAGCTATACATTTGGACAGAGTTGAACATGAGTGGTGGCACCATGGCATGGTCACCATGGGTCATGCATAGATCGCCTCATGTGTGGAGTTCACAAAGAGATTGATAGAGAGATTTGACAAGGACCCAAAATTGCACTTTAAGGAGCTTGCACAACTCAAATAGTGGGGCCTTTGGAGACTTACATTGTGGGTGGGTGTGATCTCAGCGATAGATACACAAGCCACACAATTTTCAGCTTTCGGTTGGTGTGAGTTTGAGAGGTGAGTGGCATGGGGTTGATAGATGATGATGGCTACGGACATCTACTCTCATAAGCTACACCATATAGACTCACTATGCATGAGTTAGGTGATTATGATCTAGTTGATGATTTCTATGTTGTGGACATGGGGGACTATGACGTAATTGTTACTAATTTTTCACCATAGCTCAATTGGCGGAGCTGGCTGAACATTATTATATGATGAGGTGAAATTACAGTTTAAGTTTAAGTGCTGCTTGCATTTTTATCATTGTTCGTTAAGTGACAATTGAGCATTAGAAGAAATTGAATTTCAAAATGCTATTCAGATGTTCCAGAATTGAATGAGGTACAAAATTGAGCAAATAAACAACAGAGCATTTCAGATGCTTTCGTTCATTTCATGGAAAGATTCATATTTACATAGCTTCATTTGATTGCAAGAATCAGAATGATATTACAACATTTACATTGGAATGCATTTTCTTTTCAAATGAAAAGCAAAGAATTGAAATCAAATATCCACACAAGCCGTGGATGTGACTGTCACCATGTATCACTAATAACACACTACACTATTGAAGATGCGAAAGATAAATCACATAAGTAAACGACATAATCATCATTGCCTGTTTTGGCTGATGGTTGATGATGAATGGCGCACCTTTGTCTTCTCGAGCTTTGTCGACCTGTAAGAGAAAAGAGGGGGTGTCAGTGGCTTCAATTACGAAGAAACCTATATGAGTCACCCACAATAGTGCAGCCTACTATTAATCATACATTGAAACAATCAAAGAAGTGTAGAGGAAATGAGCTGAAGGAGAAATATCATGATCATCATATTATGTTTTTTATGCTAACATTGTTTGTTTCCTTGTGCAGGTATAGGTAAAGTCACGAAGTTGATCATTATTCGAAGACCAAGCATGTGGAGAAAAATGGGCTCCCACAAGGGTAGAGCTTGACATACTACCCTATTTATTACAAATGGGCTGATTTAAAGATTACATCATCATATTCATCAAAAGAAGTGATATACAACTAAAAGAGTAGAGCATAGTTATCTGTCAAGCTACTAAACCAACTGTGCATTCATAACAATCAGGTTAAATTTTTCTGAAAGCTACAGGTGAACAGTGAGTTTAACTCACTCAATCATTTAACTGAGTACTATTATGTCAAACATTGCTGAATAGTTCATGTTCTGTGTTATTTGTTCGTCATGCAAGGTTCAATTCATAAGTATTATTTTCACATCCAAGGACAGTGAATAGGCATACATTATGCCTTAGTGAAGGGGTTTGTTTTGATTTTCATCACAAAAGAGAGCAGATTTAAAGAACAGTCTGCTAGATGGAATATAAAAATGCATGAAGAGTACCATGTTGAAGCTCAAGAAATATGAAGGACAGTAAAGTGACACAAATAGAAGACACATTTCCAGAATCTCAAATACTCAAATGAGGGTTTTTCAATAGTCAAGCAAAGGATGTATTCTTTTGGATGTCATACAATCTGGTGTTTTTTGTCAAAAAGTAAGATCTACACAGTGTTCTCATGATCAAGCTAAGCTACAAAAGAGAATGTATTTAGCTACATATGTTCTTCATTTTTTGAAAATGTCAAATACATGAGATTTAAAATTTCATAATGTGTAAAGAAATGCAGAAAACAATCATAAATTGAGCTCAAATTTTATACGGGTACCAAAGAGAAGGTGTAGTTCTGTTTATCTTTTCTGTCATTTACCCACATTTGGCTATTTTGAAACACGGTCCAGATTTAATACAAGTCCCAGTCTTCTCTTGAAAAGTTCAATGAGCAGCTACAGGAAAGTCAAAATGGAGCAGAAATTTCAACATGGGTCGAGCCCATAAACTAAATACAATAAAAATGCAGATTTTCACTATTTTCAACCATCCATGTGGGTATTTTGTCACAATAAAAAAACAATTTGTCTTTTCAACCTAGATAAGAATTTTAAGTGAAGTAACAGGTATATTGATGGGATTTTATTCTTGGGTCAAGCTTCAGAATACATAAAAACCTTGAAGTTTTACATTTCCAGTGATACCCATGAGAGGGTTTGTTAAGTAAATAACATGAATAAATGCAAAGAACTGGTGGTCGAGCTCCGCAAGAGAAATCAGAATAGATACATTTTCTTCAAAATATACAAATACCCATGTCATTCTTTTGTTTCAGAAGTCCGAAATAGACCATTGGTCATTTGGGTCGAACCCATATGAATAGAATCATACAAATGAATATGCAGTTTTGAATCTCAAGTACCCATTTTTGGGGTTTACATTTAAAATACAAGAAAATACAGTTGTAGTGATCACCCATATGGGGTTTTACATAAAATAGCAAAAGCATGAAATGCAAATTTTTTGTGGTGGGTCGAGCTTCAAAATGGAGGAAATGTAGCTCTCGTTCAATTCTCATGATACCCACGAAGGGATTCATCCTCAAATATACAAGAAGGAGAATTTCTTGTTCTGGTCGAGCCCAAACCTCTAAAATAATGCTTTCTATGATACACATCTGGTGCAGCTTGAACATGGCCAGAAATTCATAAGTAAAGGAGAGATTCTTTAAGTCTTTGAAGAAGGAAATATCTAGCTGAGAGGTGGCTTACCAGTTCAAGATTGTGGAGAGTGTGTTAGCCGTGGCCAAGAGCTCCAGAGAGCGTCCAAAAACCAAGATTTTGAGCTCTCAAAATGGCAGTCGAGCTCTCATAGTAGAAGTAGAGCACATAAATAGTAAATGTGAACACAAAAGATACAAAGTAGAGGCATTAAAAGTTGTGTTAGCTACGGCCATAGGGCCAAAGTGAAAAAATTAAAAGCCATAGAAGCTATAAATAAATAGCTTACCCTTGAGTGATCTCTCTCATAGAGTTTTCAAACGAAGCCCAAACTCATAATAGGCCGCGGCCATAGGTGTTTTTTTGGCTTTGAAATGAAGTAGAAAACTACGATACTGCAAAAACAAGCTTACCCATGGAAGAGCTTGACTTTCTGAAGGAGTAGTGAAGATTCCTGTTATCACCTGAAGTTGCACCCTTTGCTGAAACTGATGTTCAAAACCTTAGTGTAACATGGGAAGACCTCTAAAGATGTGGGTTTCTTATAAACAGAGGTCAACCTTTGAAGAAGGCCGACTTCCTTGTTGGGTCATCACCTAAAACAACCGATCTTATAAGGAAAAGGCAGAAAGAAAGCATAAAATAAAGCTAAAACCTAAGGTGATACACCAAACTGATAAGAACAATGAGATACTCGAGTTACACTTGAGTACTGATGATGGATATGGGAGTGCACAACAAGATTATGTGGATTATGCATACAAATAGGTTCGACATGCACACACTTTGAAGAAGGAAAAATAGAATTTCACAAATTAAAAGCTCATGTGCAATTGAGTAAACACAGTTTATAACCTACATGATACCACTTTTGCAAAGAAAGGCATGCTAACATGAAACAAAGCTATAAGGAAAAGAAATATTTCACTAAGTAGCTTGATGAATCACTTAAAAATGCACAATACTTCACAAGAACCAAAAGGCAAAAAATGAATCATCAATGGTAATCAAGGTAAATTTTATATAACATGTTCCAAAACGAGTTACAAAATTCTGTTAATCCAAGAGAGGACTGTAGAAGTCACAAACTTCAGAAAAGCATAAGGAGAGCTCCTTTACAAGAAGGCATAAATGCCTTATATACAAAAGTGTGTCGGCCCCTAGGGCTTACAAAAATATCTACTAAGAAAAGATCTGCCTTTAGATCTTTTCATGTAGTTAATGTTGTGTTCGATTGCATCCCTGCTGTCCATGTCGGTGAAGAGTCACTTCCATGAATGGTCTTCTTCAGATCTTTCTGCAACCACCGCATTTACTTCTGCTCCTCGTGTCCACCTTTGAATCCCCTAGAAAGCTGCTTTGAATTCTCCTGAGCTCAGAACAGATACACGTTGCTTTTCATTCTATTAATCTTCTCCCTAGTCAGACCGCCACGGATCGCCCTTAGCTCACTTTGATTGGTCGATCATACGACACACGAGATCGCCAGATGGTCAAGGGTCACTTAGATTGAATCGCATGTTGGTGAGACACTTATCGTGTCTCCCTGATGCGATTAGGCTCTTCATCTGTTATTGGCATAGCATGCCTCTGTCGGTGAGACCTTATGTCAAGCAGAAAAAGTCATATCGACACCCTTGGAACCATCGGTAAGACTATCACTTCGGGAAGAGTTCATGGCGAGCCATTAGGAGTCATACATATATCTCTTTCATCGCTGAGACCTTGACCCTTCGGCAAGACCTTTTACTGAGCACATTCTACTCTCCCGATCTCCGTTCATTCCATTCGATGAGACTCCCCGTCGGTCGGTGAGACATCTTCCTGAGCTCCAAATGTTATATCGAAGGCTCCCTTTGTCGGCAGGACCTTCACCACTCGGCCAAACCTTACGGTGAGCTCATTTTTATGTCGGGGAGACCTTCGTCAGTCGGGAAGACCCTGTGGCGATATCACTTTATTCTCCCCGGGCTTATTTCCTTTCGGTGAGACACTAAGCCGTCGACGAGACATCACGACGACTTATCCTTCCTTGGGTGAGACCTTCGGCCTTTGGCAGGACATTACTTGGTCATTGGGACCTCATGGTGATGGCTTCAACTCTTGGCGAGCTCATTTCATGTCGAGGAGACCTCCTACCAGTTGCCGAGACATCTCACCGATCTTCACTTCTTATACTGAAGCCACAACCCTTTGGTGAGACTTCAGTTGGTCGCCAGGACTTTATGCCGATATGAATCCCTCTCGGCGACACTCTTTGTTGTCGGCGAGACATCTCCTAATCGTTGAGGCCTCGTGGCGATGAAAACTTGCTTTGCTAATGCCGTTTCATTCATTGAGACTTTGATGGATCGGCAAGACTTATGCTGATATTACCTCATGTTGGCGAGACCTTTTCGGTCGGTGAGACTTTACACCGACTGAAGCTTTCTTTTGCCGAGCCCTGAGCACTTTGGGAGACCAATAGCCATCGGTGAGACATCTCACCGAGTTCATTTCATTTCGGCCAGACTTTATCTCTTGGGCATGACATCACATCGAATCCCCTATACTCTTGGTGAGACACCATGCTTATCGGCCAAACTTCCTGCCGAAGGCAAAATTATCGCCGAACTAAAACTTTGGTGGGGCCTTCTTCTTTCGGGAAGACCTATGGCGATATCTCTCCTGTGTCACCGAGACTCTAGCACGTCGGCCAGACTTTATGTCGAAGGCATAACCTTTTTCCGATCTTTTCATTTCGGGGAGACCTCTTTGTAGTCACGCCAATATGTATTCCTACGTTCATATGCATCGCTGTAACATCCTCTTGTCAGAGAGACCTCCTATAGATACCCTACATCTCGCTGAAACCTTCATATGTTTACTTTTGGTCGCTGTGACAGTCTCGTTCTCTCCCTGATGAAGCAACATGTCAGTGTGACTATCACTGGTCGGTGAGACTTCAAGACCTCATACCGATAGAACATTTTTTGTGCTTTGTTGGCAAAACCAAATGCATTCGCCAAGACATCTCCCTGCCGCAAAGTTTCTCACTGAGATGGGTATCATTTTGGTGGTCGGCAAGACTTAAGGGACTCGACAAGACCACCCACCGAAGAAGAAAACTCCTGCCGAAGTGTTTACCCAATGTGATTAGTCGGTGAGACTTCAAGAAGTTGCCGAGACTTCACCGCGAAGGAAAAAACTCCCTCCGATATGTATATCCTTTTGTCGCCAGTTGATGAGACACAAAGATCTCGCCGAGACCTTTCTTCGAAGGAGTCCCTCACGCTGATGGGAAACCCCTAGTCATCAGGACGATGATCGATGTCTTGCCGATAGGAACCTATAGGTGAAGCATTCAGACTTGATGGAACCCTTGCTAGTCGGCAAGACATCTGGAAGGTCTTGCCGACTTTCTCCTTAAAGGAAAAATATGTCAAACTTGACTGAGGCCAACCTTTTAACTAAACTCCCTTGTTTTGCATCAGGGGTATGATTTAATCGTGCACAACAATGCCTCCACTTGGCCTTCATGAACACCTGAAACACAGGTTACCCTGCCTAATTGAGCCCATAGGTGAAAAATGGGCAACAATTCCCAAGGCACACGAGCTCAGATTTGAGGTCAATCATGGCAGCGTGCTCACTAGCAAAGCTCATTTTCTTCAACAGTGATCATTTGCAAAATGAATCATTTTTAGGGTTTGAGCTTGTTTTGTTCAAACCCTAATTCGAGCCTTATCATTATCTAGAATATTCAGTCAAAGGCACATGGGGAAATTTGAATGGGTAATCTTTGCATCATATTTAATCAAAGTCTGAAGTTTAAATATATGTTGGAGGCCGAAATTTGTATGTTAGGTCGATGTGTTAGGTCTTATGACTTATTCCTTTGCCTTAGTGAAATGTGAGGACTTAAATGTGGATTATGTTATTGTTTTATGAGAAAACAATAAAGGTGTAATGGTCAATAATTGATGACCTAGAATGTTTTTTTGATCAATTATCTATTTAGGGTTTCTATTTTAATTGATTTTAAAGAAATCAATTGAAGTTTTGAAGAGGGGATAATTATTATATTGATATTTTTTATGATTTTTTGAGAAAATCAAAACACTGTAATGGAGAAATAAGGATGTTTTTTTTTACAAAATATTTTTAATCTTTAATTGCAAAAAATGGATAAATTATAAAATATGTACTGATGTAAAGCAGAATTGTAAAGCAATCTGTTATAAATTGTTTTATGATTTCTTGCTATTTTTAACAGATTTTTGTTGACTTCTTCTCTTGGTCGGATTTGAGTCTTATCTTGGAGAGATAAGGTGTTTTTTGGGCTTTTAAAGCAGATTCAACCTATTTTTAGAGGCTTGACAGTTTGATCATAAAAGCAGTATGCTTTTTTCTACTTTTATGCAGTTTTTCAGGATAGTTTGAAGCTTTTTTCCTTGAGCTTCTTTGTGAGCTCAGATTAGGGTTTCTAGAGAGTTATGTGTTTCAAAAGACTTAGTCTTTTTAACTCTCCTGGTCAGTTCAGATTGGAGTTCCTGCTCATATGCCTTTTTGAGCTTGTGAACCTTTTGTACTCAGTTTGGGCAGATTGACACTCTTTCAGCTTTAGTAATACAACAGAGTTCTTTCCATTTTCTTGTCTCAAGACTGGTAACAACAGTTTGATGCTTTGTGTTTTCAAATTTGAATCCTTAATATCCTGCTTTTTATGAGTTTTCTGCACAGGTTTTCATGTTTTCAGGTTGTATGATGTATTCAATGTCTCTGAGTCTTCATATGAATTATTGATGAAATCATGTATTGGTGAGATTGTAGGAACTATTGTAATAAAGGAATTGTTGTGAGTGGCAAGATCTAATTTTTGTCAGAAGTAATAAGTTAATCGTCAGTTAGATTCAAGTTTTGTTTTCAGTCCATCCTTCTATCCCTTTTCCTCATAAATTATTTAGAATAAGATCGATCATTTGGAGAACCAGCTCGCTCTGGAGATTCCTTCTTCGCTCAGATCACCCACATCTAAAGGAGGTTTCCATGTTTCGGTAGATTGCTGAATATTACATTCAGGAGGGTGCAAATCTATTGACAACAGTAATATTGAGTATGACATGGATGGCATCTTTAGTGGAATTCACCTTCAACTTAGAGAAGTTGGAGATGAGGTTTGAACATCAGGGTAGGAAGGTAGTGCTTCAAGGCATTTCAGATGGGGTACTTAGAGTTGTATCACTGAAGAGAATGGAGAGATTGTTTAGACGTGACCAGGTAGAGTGGGAAACAAAGTGTCTTATCATGCCTATAGTCCTAGAACAATAGGGTAAGAGTTACCCTCCTGACATTCAAGAGATTATTTCTAGGCATGATAAGGTGTTCGGTAGCATACCTCATGGGGTTCCTCTAGAGAGAGGGATTGAGCATGTTATTGAGTTGGAAGAAGGGGCAAAACTAGTGATTACCAACCCTTACTGTCATCCTAAAAAACATAAGGATGGAATAAAGAAGGCAATAAAAGAGTTACTAGAGATGGGCCATATCAGACCAAGTAAGAGTCCATTCGCTTCTGCAGTAGTGTTGGTGAAGAAAAAATATGGGACAATGCAAATGTGTATTGATTACAGGGCTCTCAATAAAAAGACTATCAAAAATAGGTACCCCATCCTGAGGATAGACGAGTTGATAGATGAGCTACATAGAGCACACTACTTCTCTACGATTGACTTGAGGTCTAGATATCATCAGATCAGGATGAGGACACAGGATATTGAAAAGACAACCTTCAGGTGCCATTACGGCCACTTCAAGTTTTTTGGTTATGCCATTTGGGATAACCAACGCACCTGCTACTTTTTAGAGTTACATGAATCAAGTGTTTAGAAGGTAGTTAAGGAAATTTGTGTTGATTTTCTTTGATGATATTTTGATATTTAGCAAAGCTTGGGAGGAGCACTTGCAACACCTAGAGGAGGTATTGAGTATTTTGGAGAGTGAGTCACTATATGCCAAGGAGTCTAAATGTGAGTTGGGAATGACTGAGTTGCTTTATCTTGGGCATATCATCAGTTCGAATGGGTTGAGGGTTGATCTAGATAAAATTAAGGCTATAGTTGAGTGGCCTACCCCCACTAACCTTACTCAACTTAAAGGGTTCTTTGGGCTATGTGGATTCTATAGGAGGTTTGTAAAGGGTTTTTCACAAATAGCAGCTCCATTGACTAATCTCACTAAGAAAGGAGCCTTTTAATGGTCAGCTTCCGCACAATAGTGTTTTGAACACTTTAAGCATGTAATGTCATCATGTCCAGTGTTAGCTCTTCTAGAATTCACTAAGCCATTTGAGTTACATTGTGATGCCTCAGGGGACGAGATAGGTGCAGTCTTGATGCAGGA
This sequence comes from Sequoia sempervirens, assembly GCA_007258455.2. NCBI lineage: Eukaryota > Viridiplantae > Streptophyta > Pinopsida > Cupressales > Cupressaceae > Sequoia > Sequoia sempervirens. The sequence goes on along the minus strand of VDFB02331495.1, from coordinate 146,839 downwards.
GAAACATCCCATAGTGTATGAGAGCAGGAAGTTAAGGGGGGTGAAGAGTTATTCTATATATGACTGTGAGATGTTGGCCATAATGCATGCATTGGCCAAATTCAAATCTTACCTAGTAGGAGGCAGATTTGTGATTAAGACCGATCACAATAGCATTAAGTATTTTATGAGCCAAAGAGATCTTAATGATAGGCAACAAAAATGGATGAAAAAATTGTAGGACTATGACTTTGACATAGAATTTTTCAAAGGAAAGAGAAACATTGTGGCAGATGCCCTTTCCAGGAGACCACACATATGTTCCTTGGTAGAGATATTCGCTGATTGGAAGGAGAAGTTAATAGTAGAGTATTCAAAAGATTCTTGGGCAGCAAGGTTGATTGAAGGTACTATACAGGATGATAGATTCACAGTGATAGATGACTTGATTTTCTATAAGGAGAGGATTTATTTGTGCCTTCATCTCAACTTAAGGAGCTAGTCTTGAGGAATTCTTATGAATCTCCATTTGCTAGCCACCCCGAGTTCTTCAAAACTTATAGGACTATCGAAGAGAGATTCACATGGAAAGGGCTCAAGAATGATGTCCTGACACTTGTTAGAGAGTGTGCAGTGTGCCAACAGAACAAGAATGAGCACACCTTTCCAGCTGGGTTGCTACAATCCTTACCCATTCCTGATCAAAAGTGGGAAATTATCTCAATGGATTCTATCACAGGGTTACCCAAGGTACATGGTAAGGATTGTATATTTGTGGTGGTTGACAGGTTAACCAAATTCACTCACTTTTTTGCTATTGTAGCCATTTATACAATAGTTCAGGTAGTAGAATTGTTCTTCAGGGAGGTATTCAGGTTACATGGGCTGCCCAAATTCATTGTGAGTGATAGGGACAACAAGTTCCTGAGCTTATTTTTGCAGGAACTCTTCAGGTTGAGTGGTACTGAGCTCACTCCTAGTACCATCTATCACCCATAGACAGATGGCCAGACAAAGATAGTGAATAAATGGGTGGAGGGTTACTTGCAGAATTATGTGTTAGCACAACAGAAGGCCTGGGTCAAATGGTTGCATATAGGGGGATATTGTTACAACACCACATATCACATGACCATCAAGATGAATCCATTTATGGTGCTTTATGGATACGAGACCCCAAATTTTATGGACTTACTATTGGGCAACAGTAGGGTGCCTAAAGCTAAAGAACTGCCATAGGAGAGCCAAGACATTCTAAGAGCATTGAAAGAAAACATTTAGTAGGCACAAAATCAATAAAAGTCGTATGCTGATAAACACAGAGTAGAGCACAGTTTCGAGGTTGGGGATATGGTATATCTTAGACTCTAGCCTTACAGGCAGTCGTCACTTAAGAAGAGTGGGGCACAAAAGTTGAAACCCAGGTTTTATGGCCCTTTCAGAGTTACTCGTCCTGTTGGTGAGGTGGCTTATGAGTTGGAGTTACCAACAGATAGTAGGGTGCATAATGTATTCCATGTTTCTAGGCTTAAGAAAGCCCTCAATCATAATGTTGTTCCTTCTACAGAGCTACTCCCTCTGGATGAAGAGGGAAAACTAATATTGGTCCCTGAGGCAATCATTGATACTAGGGAAATAACACTTAGAAAGAGGGTCATCAAGGAGTACTTGGTTAAGTGAAGGAATCTTCCAGTGAAGGATGCTACTTGGGAGAATGAATAGGTGTTGCAACATCCAGAGCTAAAATTGTTTGAGGACAAGCAATTTTGGGAAGGGCGGATTGTAATGTCCCCTTTCTAGCCAATTAGTTCAGGGTTTGCTGTTAGCCCTTTTTTCCATGATCTTGTGGGCTAACTTGGGCATTAGAGGGATCCTGAGGGTATTTGGACTAGGCATTTCCAATTTCAGGCCAATCCGAGTTGATGTAATGTTCCCGTTTTCCAGCCCTCTCAAGGAATAATTATTATTTTAATTATTTAATGTTACTAGGCAAAAAGTGCAAAGTCAAAAGGGTAATATTAAATAATTATATTAAAAGGTAAAAAAGTGACATACTTTAATGATAAATTAATAAAGTCACTTTATTAATATATCTTCAAAAAGTGAGTTAAGTATTAGAGGGTCACATCAAGGGGTCACATCAAGTGGACATATCAAGAAGTCACATCAAGGAGTCACATCAAGGGAGTCACATCAAAAAATATTAAAATATTCTTCTAAAAGCTTGTTGAACACTCTTCTTGGGTCTTTCTAGAAGATCAAGGAGTTCTTTATAAAGGGGAGTTGAGAGCTCATTTGACATGTTTGGTTGGAGAGAAATTGACATTGCTTTTTAGTCTTTGCTAGAGTTTTGATTTCTTGGGGCTTTGGGGATGAAATCCCTCATTGCTAGCATCTTCTTCGTTGTTGAAACATACAATTAGGAAGATATTAATATAAAAAGCAGATTTCTATTGTTGGCTGAAGATTTATTATATGTTGGGAATTACATTATTGCTGGAGATTTATTATATGTCGGAGACTCTGTTGTAGCTGGATATTTCTTGTATTATGGAGTCCCATTTGTAGATTTGAAAGGGGTTAGTGAAAGTGTAACTAGTTTTAAGATTATTTGTTGTGCTAAAATCTTCATGTGTTGGTTGTACAATTTCTAGCTGACTATACATTTCCCTCTTGCTACTGTTCATCCATACACTGTAGTTTGATCATTGTGGTTGTTGGTTGGAGGTTTATTAGAGGCATTTTGGAAAAGGAAATAGGTTGTAAGTGTTATTCTTGTATTGTAGCGAGTTCATGTGTTGATGGGTGTATTTTCTCAAGCATTTGGAGACTATTTTGTAATACAATAGACATAAATTCATTGCTGCATTTTATGGGTATGTCTAATTTAGATAATAGACTATATTTCATGATCTGGGTTGTCTTTACTTTGTCAAAAAACTGAATATTTAATCCTAGGGAAAAATATGGAATTTTCAGTTGTATTCCTCATTGTAATTTCCAATTGTCAGTTTTAAATATTGCAATATATTTCCTATTGTTGCTGCATTATTTGGCATGGTCAAAATTAAAAAAAAAATGGTCGAAAAAGAACACACAAAACGCACCAGGTGACAACTAAACTATAGAAACCCAATTTGTGAAATTACTAAATAAGGGGTGTTGTTACATTGCAACCCATGACATTCCATGTTAAGGCCTTCGTGGTGACTCGGGAAGGGATAGGCCCTTCCGGGATCTCAATTTTCTTTGCCCCTTTTTGCTGCCAGCCAGTTCCAACTTCACTTTGTTTGACTTCCTCCCACACACCTTCTTTTCACCTATTTTCAATTTTCCATCTATTGACAAAGATTGGTTGATTGTTCTTTTTTCTAAGATTCCTTCTTCTACCTCACCACCCATACTTTCTTCAACGTTTGAAAAACCACTTTCTGCACATTCTTTATCCCCATCAAAGGGTGTTTCCAAGAGGTTGTTAGCACATGTAACATATCCCTGGAAATCAATGTTCATAAGAGATTTGGCCCTTTCTAGTTGGGGAGTTTATGTTCTCAGACATTGGTTCTATCTCTACCAGAGCATTAATATTCTGGTCTACTTTTACCATTTGACTACCCTAAGGGGAATCAACACGTTGTTCGCCTCCAACCACAAGGTCATTATTTTCACAAGCCCTTGCCTCTTGAGACTCATTTATCTTGAGTTCATTATGAGGTGTGTTAATTTTATCAACCTTTGCAATCAAAGAGGGGGGTGGACTTATGAATTCCCAAAATGTTGTTTTCCATAGTAACAACTATTGCCTCTTTCCCAACCAAGTTGCCTAGCACTACTTCGGTTGTACTACCCTCCTTGGATTCTATTGCTTTTACCAACTTATTTATTAACACTGCTTCTTTCGTGGCTTTCCCCTTTTTATCGTGGATACAATCCCTACTTGTGTGCCCTGTACCCTCACACACATTGTAGTTGACAACACTCTTATCTATCTCTAATTGTTGCCTCCAAACACCTGCATTTGTTCTAATTTTGATCTTCTTCTGGAGGCGGGGATAAGGTTTCCAATTTATGCAAACCTTCATATACATGCTCGAGTCTTTATTGTCAATGGCTTGATCTAAAGCCATGTATGAACCCAGCCAGTTGCCCATTTCTCTAAGAATTTCAGGGTCCCAATATTCAATCAGAAGATTATGCAATCGAATCCAAACTGGGACCTCCTCAACAATTTCCTTTTTGGGATCAAAATTTGGAACCCAGTATTTTATGTGAAAGCCCATACCATCCATTATAAAGGGACCATTGTTTAAAATCCAACACTTTGTTCTATCTGAGTCGCATTCTACAAAGAAAAAACCATTTTCCATAGCTATTAACTTAATACAAGGATCCCATAGTTCATCACACCACCTCCGAACTCTGGAGAAGTTTTCTCCCCAACCCATTTCATGAAAAAGGCTTTGGTTTTGAAGTTTTTCACTGCTTCCTCCCACACTTTCCCACCTATTTCTCGGGATATCACTCTGTCTTCTCTTATATTCACCCGCACCTACCCAGATTGCCCGTCCTTAGCTCCCTCTTTTGGCCTCCAAATCTTGTTCAGTATTTCCTTACTCGGCTGTTTTGGGCCCAATATGAGGCAATTGTAACCCCAAACCGAGGAACTTTGTTTTGCCCTAACTTGCAGAGGCGGTCGCTACCCATTTCTGTTTTGGTTTGGAGCCTCCCATCCCAACACTTGGTACCCTCTCTCCTATTGAATTCTCTGTCGTAAAAATCCTTGCAGACCACCATGGTCCGTGCCTACGTTCATTACCTCTCCATGCCATTGAACTCTGGTCATGTTATTAGACCTTGGAGAATGATAATAAAATAACAAATCCATTTGAATAGGATTAACAAACTAGGTGTAAGGATTATTATTCCACTTGATGTTAATTAAATATGAGAATATCATGTCAAAGCTACAATATAAAATTGTGATCTTTTTGAAATAACAGTGCTCTTATGAATGTGTGGGTATAAATCTCAGAGATTGCGGACTATTTTTTGGATGAAGCAATATGAAACCATCAGATGCTTTTTGAGGGTGGAAAGCTCAAACTTTTGTAATTTAAAGAGAAGGGGCTGATAAGTAGAGAAGCACAATTTTTGTTTAAGGCACATATTTCACCCCAAACATGAGTTTCTTGAAAGTTATTTTGGGCAACACTCTAGGTTAGGGGTTGTAAGTTTGTAACTATGTATTACAAATTGATAATTGATGATTTAGTCACTGAAACATACCTGCTTACTGGTTTAGTAGTTTCAGTATAGATTGTGATGTAAGGGATTTGATTTTTTGAAATCTAAATTAATATTATAACTCAAAATGTGGATTTTGGTTATTTCAGAATATACTGCATTCAGTTAACTGACGGGGATTTAGAGTGCAATTGAAGCCTGAATTTAAGTGGATATATCTATGAAAGATTGGTGTTTTCTCATGTAATAATGTTATATAAAAACCATGTTTGATTAAGATATCACATGCAGTGAGATTGTATTTTTTTACATAGAAAGATGCTACTGCTGTCAATTTGCAAGAGAAGGATTTCCATAGGCAGATAAGTATGATAAAGATTTAAATTATGCAATTAGGGTAACAACTGCAATTAGAGTTTCTTACAATTCCTGGCCTTTATGCTTCTTGTTTCAAGCCCTAACTTGATGTAGATGTATAACTACACCATTAGGGGTCATTGAAATCATCTTTCTGACTCAGTTCTTCTTTGTGAAGTATAGGGAGTTGAATGCAAAAGAGGAGTGCCTTTTAGTAACTTGTAGAGCATTGCAAGTGTTGGGATAGTATTGTAAAGGTGATGAGTATCTTTGAAGACTTAAAGAAGACATTAAGCTTTTAAAATGTAGAAGATTTAGTGGCATGAGAAGGCAAGGCCTTACACTCATGGAGTTCCATTTCACATTAGGTTCCCCAGGGTAGTCTTGTGCTGACCTTTGTTTCAATTAATACACACAACTATCTATGTTCAACCCAACATTAAAACAACCTCATTTGTAGAGCATATGTCCACTATATTCTTAAGCAATTAATGGGACCAGGAAAACATCAAGTAAATCATATAAGTTAATTGGAAAGATAAAAAATTGTGTTGGTGAACTAGGTATGAATCATCTGTACTAATTATGAATCATCAAACAATGTAAATATTCTGAATAAAGTGCTTACAATGGTGAATCATATTCAATTTCTAGTTCATCCTGATCTTATTCTCACTCTTATTTAGGTTAAAGGTTCCATTCAACTTTGAATATTTGAACCTCAAAATCTTGGCTAATGTATTTAGCCAATCTTGGAATTTGGAGTTACCTTTTAGTCTGAGACTCTCTTAATCTATAGTCAATTTGAATATGATAACATTCCCTTGGATTTACCTTTGCAAAGTTCTTTCAGTTTTTTTTCAATCACCTGACCATCCTTTCCATGATGTAATTGAGCATCAAATTAGTCTAAAATAGTATCTCCAAATAGTCTGGTGCATTGGATTCAGAATTATATTGGATGGTGGACATTGTGTTAATTTCTTTCTTGTTCACACTGATGCTTCTGTTTGCTGGAGCATGGCAGGAGGAAGTGTTGGAAGGAGGCGAGGGGGATGAAGGGGGAACAGGGAGGATGCAGGGCACACTTTTCTTGAAAGAGGATCAAATCACAGTTAAAATTTTGAACCACTAATCAACTGAATCATTTGCAACTAAATATTGGTGTCCAAATAAGCATCACACCCACTAAGCAAAAGAAGAAAGAGACAACTTCACTATTATACTACAAGATACTGGCTTCAAGGGCATTCGGCAGTCACGCTGACAATTCTAAGTCATTCAACATGTTCATGAGTTTAGAGTTTCTGCAACAGGCAGTTATTTGCTGCCTAGCCACACTGCCATGTTCCCTTGTTTTACATCGACCGTATGGTTTGTTGGAGGACTCTTTAATAAAGCAATTAATTAGGCGTTGTTATTTAGTCACTTCAGTTGAGAAGAAAATTAAATCAAAATCCCATTAAGTTCAACTCTGAGAATATAGCCTTGGTTTTTTTTTTAATTTCTTCGCCCACACAGATATGGCGTCTCTTCAGGACTCGAACCCCGAGAGGATAATGGCGTGGAGGAAGGCGTGGGATTTGTGTTTTCAGACATGGTTGCTTATTTGTTCAATACTTATCTGTATGAGCGAAAAATTTCGGGCCTGGGCTTTACAGCCAGTGGAGGTGGAAGCGAAAGCATTGGTAATACCTTTTGTCTGCAATTTCTAACCATTTATTCTCCTGTGGATTGCTGGCAGCATGACACAATTTGTGCGAGGACTTGAGGACGCATTCTGCAAGGATGAAAAAGTTTGTGTGCCTGATAGACACAAATTGAATTGGCAGAGCCCAAAGTATAAAGATATTTGGGTCAGTTATGAAGACACTTTACAAGTTGATAACTTAAATATTTTGTTTGAGGAGGAAAGGTTGGTCATATCGGCAAACTAAAGTTATGAGGACACTTTACAAGTTGATAAATATCTTTTTTGAGGAGGAAAGGTTGGTCAAATTGGCAAACTACATCATCAAAATCCATGTCATAGGGCTGGCCTGAGCAAAGATCTCATAGACTTATGTGGCCTTGTGGACATTATTAAAATATTAGGCATTCCCTAATGAATGAGGCAACCTATAAAAACGTATAGGCATTCCCTAATGAATGAGGCAACCTATAAAAACGTATCGACGACTATCTTGCATCCATATCAATACAAGAAGATTAAATGAATCTCAACCTTTCATCATGTTTCACCATTTTTTCGGCTATTTTTTGCCCTTTTTTTGCTGCTTTCTCCATCGCTATTGCTTTTCCCTCCTCCAAACTCTTCCTTGTTGGTATTCACCTTTCACTTCTCTAATTTGTGAGCTATAGCCTAAAAATAAGGTTTCGACGAGGGTTTTAAAATATGTTTTATTAAAATGAAAATTACAGCCAAGATCTAATAATGAATACATTTACGGTTTAACATTGCGACATCCTTTCCTCTTACCTGATATTTTAGAGTATTTTACCATTAAAATGCAACTAGTTTACCATTAAATGGCAGTTGAAACTTGTTTTCCAATGACTCAATAGTGATTTACAGGTGTGAGACTTGTTTCATGCTCAAATCTCACACAATATGTAGCCTGACAAAAACAATAGATCTAACTATAAGATAAAATATTGTTCTAACATATTAAGGATAGTCTTTTTTTAGTTTTGAATCCAATTGTTGAAGAAACGGTCCCAGAATCAGACCTTGCACAAGAGTTGAACGTGTCAACTAGGTGCATTAGCGAAGCGACCTTTTGATGCGCGCTTTCCCGCTAAGCCTCCATGTGGTTCACAGTCACGTTAAGATGAAAAGCAAGAAGAATTATTTAACAAAAATAAATATTTTTTTAACAATTTTTTTAGAAATAAGAGTATGAGCTAATATTTTTTGATTTATTAGAAGGGAATGCTTCTCTGGCAACTAGAACTTTTGACTTTGCTAGGCCCACCAGTCACGTGGTGACATTTCATGGATATCCTATATTTCAAAAATTTGTCTTGCACTCACCTTGCACACTGTTGACACTTGTCCCCTTGGTGCCAACATCTTTGGCCTATGGTGTGCTTAATTCTTTTGCAGGCCTGTAAAAGAGAACATGCACTTGCAAATATTTTGAAATATACATATCATATTTCTAAGTAATAATATAATCTATTATTATTGTACTAGTGGTAATGACAATTATATTTTAAATGCAATTCTTCCTCATTTTATTTTATGTTTTTCAAATCTTATATTTATGAGTAAAATAAGATTATAACTTAATATATATTTTTACAAGTGTTTATATTTTTTCAATAAGTTTATTTATATTTCACTTTGTTAGTAATGTATTATTATTAACATAATAGTGAATTATTATATATTCATTTAATGATACATTGTATATATAATTATATTTACTTTTTATTTTTTAAAAGAAAAGGGGTAAAAATTTATTAAATCAACCAACAAAGTACAACAAGTAGGGCCTCAATCCTGAAAGAGGAAACAACTTAAACAAAAAGAAGCCCCCGAAAGGGGCACAACTAACCATCCATATCTTCCTTGAACAAACTCTCAAGAGCATGAACACAATCTAGAGGCAGGTGAGCCCAATCTCTCGCCTTCCATCCCTCCACATGATCAGAAGCCCACTTAGCCAAGCCATTCATAGTCCTATTCCACTTACGAGGAACATAGCAGAAAGAGACTGCCTCCAGAGAAGCACTCAGACTAAGAATCTATCTTCCCACCACAACCAGATGCTAATCCACATCCTCCATCTGTTGCAGATTCAACATATCCACCACAACCTGGGAGTTAGACTCACAAATAATCTTGCTCCATCCAAGAGCACATCCTCTTTCAAGAGCCAAGAGGACAACAAGAGCCTCCATGTAATTATTGGTCTGTAATCCCTTATATTCTAAGAAGAAAATAACCTTACCCGAGCTATCCCCGCCAATTCCTCCATCCCCAACATGCTCGGGGTTTCCCCTAGAAGACCCATCAGTATTAATCTTAAGAGTCCCCAGAGGGGGGGGGACCACTTTCCATCCCTACAAACCTTCCTTTTAGCTTTCCTACTTCTAACTTGTTGTTTCTTACAAAGAGCACTAGAATTAGCACAAAAAATATTCAAATTTTGAATCACTCGCACATCTCCTAGATCAGTATCCTCAGAGAGATCACACTTCGTAGCTAGGATCTCTTGCAGCATATTTATTATTTGCAACCACACTTGTTGCGCCATCTTCAACTTACCTTGAAATATCCTGCGGTTCCTTTCCAACCACACCTGCCAGATAATAAACCCTGGACCAATATCCCAAGCCACCTCAAGAAAAGAAGTATTAGAAGGGGGTCTACCAAGACTATTCCATAACTCAACTAGAGAGTTACAATGAATACAAGCCTGCTCCCAAGCTTCCCACCACTAGTGCATAATAACCCTTGTGAAGGAGCATTGGAAAAAGAGATGCGAACTATTTTCTTCACTTTTATTACATAAAACATAGATAAAGGGCCCATGAAAACCCCTCTTCTAAAGATTCTCCCAGGTAATACATTTATTCTGCACCACAAGCCACAAGAAAAAAATACATTTGGGCCAAGATGACTTATGCCAAACCTGCTTCCACCAAGAAATGTCCATCTTATCAAAAGTTAGTATTTCTAATTCTTGATACCCAAAGGCCACTATAAACTTTCCCTTTGGATTTGGTCCCCAAGTGAGGATATCAACTTCTCTCAAAGAGTTACACGCTCTACCTACAAGAATCATAGCAAGAGTCTCCCTCTTGCACTCAGAATCCCCTGGAGGCCAGTCATAGGGTTCTTTCCATTTGGCTACCTCGCCATGACCCACCCTTAAAGTCACCTTAAAGTCCTCAACTTTAGTCCAGTCTGCTGCATGAAAGCTATCACAAAGAGGTTGAAGGTGGGGGTACTAAGACAAGATAGGAGGGAACCCATCCCAAGAATCCTCCTAGAACAAGGCTTCTAAACCCCTATTACAAATCCAGAAAAGACCCTTTTTAACTAACTGTGCTCCTCTCTTCAAAGTATCCCAAATCATAGATCCCCTTCCTGTCAAATTGTATCTTGGTACATTTTTCCCATCCACCCCACCAAGATACTTAACATTAAGGATTTTAGCCCATCCTTGATCCTAGCTTATGCACCATCTCCAAAAGGGCTTAGTAGCAAGAGCATTACCATTCAAGCTTGTTTTCTATGAACTAAGGCCACCATCCTACTTTGATTTGCAAACACAATCCCATTTGACCAAACTCCACTTAGAGGAGAGCAAGTTACCTGTCCATAAAAAATGCTTGGAAGGAGCATCAAAATACTTAATGAAGCCAGCTAGGGCAGTCTACACAAAACACTTGTAGATAGGAAGTTCCTGGACCATAGAATTCAAAAGAGTCATTCTACTAGCAGTTGAAAGCCACCGATGGGTCCAATGACTCACCTTACTTCGAAACTTGTCCAAAATTTCCTGCCACACACCCCCTGGCAGTCTATGGTCTGAAAGAGGGATTCCAAGGTACATAAAAGGAAGGGTTCCAATTTGAAACCTCAAGATCCGAGCAATCCGAGCTTGAATAGGAGTAGGGGTATTGAAGAAAAAAATATGGGACTTTTCTTCGTTGATCTTCTGTCCTAAGGATTTCACATAAATATCCAAAACTCTTCAGAAACTAATTGCCTCCTGAATTCTTGTTGCACCCATCAGAGAAGTATCATCCACAAATTGGAGGTGGGAAGTGGGAGGAATGCCATGCCCCCACTTCCAACCCTGAATCAAAGCTTGGCTAACTTGAGACATGAGAAATCTTCCCAGACCTTCAGCCATCAGAATGAATAGGTAGGGGAGAGAGGATCCCCTTGCCTAAGCCCTCTAGCCGCCCCAAATAAGTCTGTAGGTTCACCATTAATTAGGACAACAAAAGAGGGTGAAGTAATATAGCTCATTACCTAGCTAATCCATTCCTCCCCAAAACCAAAAGCCTTGAGAAATTTTTGCAAAAAGCTCCATCTGACCCAATCATAAGCCTTGGCCATGTCCAACTTTATGAACATAGCTTTCTCCTTAGAGGCAACATATAATGCACAACTTTTGCAGCTATGATAATCCCATCCAAAATCTATCTTCCTATGAAAAATCCCCCTTGCTCCTCAGAGATTAGATTTTTGATCCATGGCTTTAACTGCTTAGCTATCACTTTTGTGATTATCTTATACGTCACATTGCACAAAGAAATAGGTCTAAAGGAGTTAAGAGATTTATGTCCTTCCATTTTTGGGATGAGAGCAAGGAAGGTTGCATTCAAAGCCTTAAGCATCTGTTTATTGCTAAAAGACTCCTGCACTACTTCAAAGAGGTCCATCTTGACTATATCCCAAAAAGCTTGAAAGAACTCTATAGGAAAACCATCCGGTCCTAGGGCTTTACCCTTTTTCATTCCAAACACCACTGCTTCTATCTTAGATAGAGAAACGAGCTTAATAAGTGCCTCATTCATTTGAGGAGTGACAATGGAAGGAATGCACTCAAGCACCAAATCCTCCTCAAACCTAGCAGGATCAAAGTCTTCTGGAAACAAACTCCCAAAAAATATAGTAGCCTCAAGAGCAATCTCCCTATGAGAGGAGACCAGAGTCCCCTTTACCATCATGAGAGAATTGAGAGTGCTCCCATGCTTCTATCCTTTACGGTGTTGTGGAAGAACTTAGTGTTTCTGTCCCCTTCCTGGAGCCAATCAATTTGAGCCTTTTGTTTCCAATATATCTCTTCCCGTAGCTCCCATTCCTCCAACTCTCTCAGTGCCACAACTTCTTCTCTATATAGCTCATCAAATAGACCCTGCTCTCTGATTTGATGAGTAATAGTGTCCACCCTCAACTGAGCATCTCTTTTAGCTACGAAGAGGTTGCCAAAGCACACCTTGTTCCACCTTTTCAGCTTAAACTTAACATATTGCAATTGCTTGACAAAGGAAAACATAGCAGTGCCATAAGCAGGCTTCCCTTCCCTCCACCAAGAAAGTATATGATCTTGAAGAGAAGCCTCCCTCAGCCACATAAGATGGAACTTAAAAGAGGGATTATTTGTCATACGAAACTTAGAAGTAGACAAAAGAATTGGCCAGTGATTTGAACCTCTCCAATCCAAAATCTTCGATTTGGTATTCCAACTATCCGCCATCCAGAAGTAGGACACAAGAAATCTGTCTAATATTTCTGCTATCGCCTCTGCCCCACATCTTCTATTATTCTAGGTGAACAAACCATTGGAAGGTGTAATATCCACAACCTTCAAACTTTCAATGTTACTCCTCAAGAGGCCCACAAAAGGGTCGAGCCTGGGATTACCTCTTCGCTTCTCTTCCAAACTTAAAATTGCATTAAAATCTCCTACTGGAATCTAGGGGAACAAAGGAGCAAGAGAACAAACATATCCTATATGTGACCAAAGCAAAGCTTTTCCCATGAAATCAATTGGAGCATAAAAATTAGTGAATAGAAGATTCTCATCGGTTTCGCAACAAGTGGCCACCAAGGAAATAGAAGACCTGCTAGAGACCCACCAAAGTGGGACCAACTTGCAAGGGTCCCATAAAAGAGCCAAGCCCTATGAACATCCTTGAGCACCAATGCATTGATAGAGACATCTAGGCCAAATCTTAGCAGCTGTGTAAAGCATCCTATCAATAGATAACTTAGTTTCTTGAATAAAAACCACCTCAAGAGAGTAAGACTTAATCAATTCCTGAATAGCCTTTTGTCTAGGGATGTTATTCAACCCCCTTACATTCCATGAAAGAACAATCATTTTTGAGATAGAGAAAAGTGTGAATCAATGGTCTTCACAGAACCAAACTCCACTAAAGTCTCTCCCACTAACTTCACCTTTTCTTGTTATTTCTTCCTCCCTACCTTAATAGGCTTCTCCAAAGTATCTTTCTTTATGGCCTTTTGATGAATACCTAAGACAGAAGGGGAACCCCTGCCTTTTCTCTCCTCCTATCGATCTTTCCCAGCATAAGACATAGAATGAGTAGGAGCAGAAATCTCCTACAATTCCTTGCATCCACTTGCTCCCAACACCTCGACAGGCCCCACAAAATTATCTGTGTCCATCTACACCCCAAGCGCTTCCTCTTGCAGATCGGTCTAAATGACATTGTTCTCATCTCCACCTATTTCCCCTACCTCCAAAAACTCTTGGCCAACAAGCATATTAGCAATGGTTCCATCAAACTATTCCAAATCATCTAGAGCATCAAATCTATTGAAGACCTCATCTGCTTGTCTGTCCTTAAAGGTCCTCTTTTAACTCCGACCCTTATTATGAGCTCTTATAGGAATGAAACCCTCCTTATCCTCCCTATTGGGGGATTTCCCTTTATCTTGATTAGGAGGTGCACTAGCCGACCCCATTTTTGAATCTCCTATAGGCTTGGATTTAGGACATATCCTCTACAAATGCCCATATTCATGACGAAACTGACAATGAAATGGTAATGTTTCATAGTCAAGTTGTTGAATCCATGAGCTTGATCCCAACCAAATCTCCATAGAATCAGGCATAGGCTTATTCAAATCAATTTTTACACATACCTCGGCATAAGTAATTACCTTCTTTTCCATAGTCTGTCTTGAAGGCCCAATTGATTTTCCAAGCTGGCTTGCAACTAAGTTGAAAATGTCCTCTCTCCAAAATTCCAAAGGAAGCCATGATAATCACACCCAAACCGGAACGCGTGAAGGAAGCTCTTCTATCGTGTTAAATACAACATGCCAGGGCTTGATGAAAAGGCCAACTTGATTGTAGAAATAGGGCCCTCCTTCAAATACTTTATTTATGTTCGACATGCAAGAAAAAACCACTTGAAAATATCCATTGGCTGCCAACATTACATCCATATCCTCCTCTGGACACCAAGTTCGTCGAGCCCACGATTCCATAAAGGACAAAGACACTCGGATCCCTAGAAACTTACAAATCAAAGAATGTTTTGACAAGTAATTGATATCATCCACAACAAACTTAGGTTGGATTTCAACAACCGGCCTATTGTCACTCTTAGCAAGACACCCATTCACTTTTGAAGGCCTAAAACCTCCAGACAAATAAGAGGACTCTCCCATTCTAGATCCATTCTCACCAAAAATTAGATTCTCATGCAAAAACATTGATGGATTGCTTCCTGCCACTGTATCCTTAAAAGATAGCCCCCTTCCGCAAGAAGAAATCCCACTTGGAGCCATGAAAAGCTTCAAACAGAAAACCTTGAAGGGGAAACCCCGAACTTAGCACCACAAATCAACACCACAAAAATACAGCCCCACAAGGGCATGCTTAGAAGAAACCCCACACCCCCTTGTGGAAACAAAAAGACCTCCACCCAAAAAAACCCTGTAGACAGAAGACAATACCCATCCTTGAAGATTTGAAGCACCCCACAACCACAACAAAGAACTAGACACCTCCAATTTGAAGGAAAATTCACGCATGCAAGGGCCCTACTTGCCATGCACCACAATGCTCAAAGGGCATGGCTTGCTGCGCAGAGCAGTCACACATCCATCAGTTTTCCTCCTTCAATACTGCTATCAATTATATTTATTTATAATATAATATTCATTTTTTTTTCTTGGTAATAATATTTTGTATTGCTTGAAAAATAATTACATGATTGATTTTAGTAAATCCACCAACCACCTCAAAAAACCCCCTACAGCTAGAAATGCTTTCATACATTAAGCACATTAACATGCCGATCAACATTCTCTACACCTCTGTTCACCAAAAAAAATTTCAAAAAGATTTGGGCTAACCTTCTAACAACATCATTTATCCAAAAATCTAGTCATCTTACCCTAAAAGATAAATACATTTCATCCCAGATACAAAAAATCTCCCATCAAAACCAAAGATTAGTGTATCAGAGCAATTTATACAAAAACATAGGAAAATGATTTTTTATTCAACTTGAGCTACCTGGCTCCATTCCATAATTGCAGATTGCTTTTTCCTTCCTCTTTCGCTAGTGGTTCCCTCCACCTTCCATTTGCTCCACTTCTACCTTCGCCTAGGTGATTACAACTTCAACTTTCATCAGCTCCACAAAAAGGTTTTAATGCCTCCCATTCGAGTCTTGCTTCTTCTCTGCAATGAGCTTTAAACTCCCCCTCTGGCCAATGCACAAAAGGTATACATCCCACATACCCTTCAAGCTCTTCATTCTCCAATCCTTCCTGGATGTCAACCCCTTCACCTGGGACAACCCATTCTAGTATTTTCTCCAATCCATCCAAGAAATATTTATGGACAATTGTTTCCATCACCTCTCTCACTGTTTCCACCTTCTCTCCTAGGTCCAATGTAATGCCCCGCCGTGTGAACCCCAAAGGACAACCAAACACTGTACAATTTTTTTTTGAAAGTGAAACATTACATAAGATTAATTTGTACATTCATTACATGAAAATAAATTATACATTTACAAAGTCATTCATGTCCTCTGGGGTACACGAAACAGTCATTATGATTCGTAAACTTTAATCAAGTTAATAATAACATACGACCATTAATGATGAAATGCAAAGAAAATGATACATCATTTATAACAATTCAATTCATAGTTCCAATAATACAATTGTGGAGCATATTTCCACAGATACAACACATCAATATTGCATTAATACGATTACATAATGCTTCCCTCATAATAACGAGAAGAGTACATCAAGAACAAGAATAATTACATCAATGATCTTGAATAAGGTACAAAGTGAAGATCAGTCTTCGACCAAGAGAAGCTCTAGTAACTCTGTGTCTGCGTCCGCAACACGAACACAATCTGGGAACCCAATGGGGTGCATAGCACGTTCCACCCGACCACGTGGACCCGAAGGTCCACCCCCCATACTAGGAGATGACAAGAAAGGTCCCACGACCAAGACAGGCAAGTAGGAAAATCACAAGACCAAGCCACAAGGTCAACCAAAACATAACATACAACAATCTCAACAACCACTTTACCAGGTGACTACTTTCGGAGGCAAACGAAGGAAAACAAGGGATGTATCAAGCATGAAAATCACAATGACTACGTGTTCGAGGCATGAACCATCTCTCTCAAAGTCATAACTAAGGTAAAACAAATCATAGAACAAAGTACACCCATGAGAACATAAAATAAGAATACGATCAAAGAATACACAAGGTTGAATAGTGGGAAAATTCATCATAAAAAAGGGGTTTCCCATCGCCTTTGGAAGGCTAACATCCTACCACCCATGACTATCGAACATGGAAGTAACTTAAACATTCGGGTTCCCATTATATCCAAAACAAGAGGAAAAGCATGATCAACATGGAACCACAACATGCATAAGGAATCAATCCCAAAGAGCATTCAAATTAATAAATAACTATCCAAACATGTTCAAGATAAACTATAAACGTCCATTCACTTAAACGTTGACACAAACCAATCCTTATAAGGATAATGTAGAGAATAATTAAATAATTAAACTATTTTAAATGCATTTCTGCCATACAATTCTTTTAATTAGATAAGCACTATGAAACCCTTCAATAGGTAATCCTTTAGATTTCTCTTAATTTAAGTTTCCTAGCTTATACCTTTATTTACTTCAAAATAATTAACATTAAAATGAAACATATATATTTGTGATTTCAAAAATATTAAATTCAATTAAAAAGTAGTATATTGGTTTACTTCAAATAAATGAATTTAATCAAAATATATCCTATTCATTTATTACTTCAAAATAGTAAAAAATAAATGAAGCTTATTGGTATTCTTCAATAAATAGATTTAATCAAATATAACATTTGCATTTGTTAGTTTCAAACTAAATAAATCTAATTCAGATCCAACCTAGACGATTTATACGCAAATCACAAAATCCGACCTAGACGATTTATACACAAATCTAAGATAAGAGGAGATTGAAATGTTACAAACCCATACATTTATATTGCAATGCCCAAAATATACTTAATCTTGCACGTTGCATTAATAATAATAATGCCTCTAATATATTGATACTCCTCTTAAAATTAATATATTAATATCCCCATTAATACTTATATTGTGAAACCCAAATGAAAAAATATCTCTTACCTAAATATAAAATATTTATTTAATTAATTAGATAATAACTCATTTTATATATATATATAACTAAGGACTTTATTTACTCATTAAATTTATTTATTATAAAAAGAAATAACATAAATAAATAAATAAATAAAAGATGCCTCTTTTTCTTTAAAGGAAATTTAGTTAATATAAAAAAAACAACTCCTTAATTAATATAAATCCCCTCCTTCATGGGAAAGTGGGAATCATTCCCTTTTTATTCTTTAAAAGATGGGATCACATTTAAGAAGAGCTTCTTGAGAAATACGTGGAGCCCCACATGGGAAATTGTTTACTTCCCAAGCACTAATTTATTTATTTGATTCTTTTGTGTTTTTTTTTCTTTCCTAACACGTCTAGGGTCTTAGCGGTGGTACTTCTCATGTGAATTTGTCAGATGTTTCCCATGCAACCGCCCTGGCAGATATGCATGCAAAATATGGACGCCTAGACAAGGCACGTGTTTTGACAGACTGCCTTAGGAAATGTGCTTTGAGAGGCTACAATTATTGCCGGATACAATTCGCTCTTAGGTATTAAATCAGATCTTCTATTGCACCCTGAATTTTTATTGCATGTCCCCTTGTAAGTGGAGAATGCTCAGATATCTATATTTCATCTTTATTAAAGATCTGTAAACGCCTTTAGAGTTACCAAATTTAAGCACAAATAATTATTGGGTTGCATGATCAATAAAGGACGGAATAGATGTGTCGAGTGCCATCACAGTTACCTGCATGGACTACTTAACCAGGGAAGGGGTGAATGAATTGAATGTTAGTTATCAACTAACTCTAAAATGTTGTGTCCGTCCCAAGATTAGAAAGTTTTGATTTTCAATATTCAATTAAGAAAAACTATTGTTACATTTAAGAAGTCCAAGTTTCGTTTTATATTTTAGTGATAATGTTGCAATATTGTACAAGGATTTTAAATTATATATGTATATATAAATAATCAATATTGTGAATATTTATGTTTAAGTGATGATAATGTAATACAATTGAAATTAATAACTCACAAGTAAATTACTAGTCATAATAGTTTAATTAACATTTATATTAAACTATTAATTTGGAAATGAGTATCATTGGAAGTAGTAAATTTATGATAATATTCTATATTTTCAAATTTAAATATCTCGTCACTATAAGTAAATCTTGGTTGGTTATATTTTACTGGCAATAAAAGTGCAAGTTTAGCCAAGGGAAGTATATACAATAATTTTACTTCAAAACGGTACTATATATTACTATTACCTAGATATTTAAGTTATAGTATGGTTAAAGTGGTAACACTTATCGTTATACACATCCATTAAATGCATATTATTAAATTCCTTTGAAGGAAAGAGGAATGAATAAGGAGGGACTATATTTTCTTTTTAAGAATTCTTAATAATATTAGCCTTTATCCTTATATAAGACCTTATTTAATTTATTAGTGTGGAATACGGATATATAGGTTTTCTCAAATTTTAAAAGACACCCCTTTATAATTATTTTCTACAAAAATGGCATCTTTAACAAGGAAGTATTATAACCTATTAAGTCATTAACCCTCTAGACATCTCTTAATAATTTAATAACTTAATTAACGACATTCGACGTGACAACTAACTATCATAATAATAAACATTTACTCTTGTCACAACAATTTATTTTAACTAGATATTTGAACAAGACCACCTAAAGTGTTAAGCTCACCAAATAATCCAATGGCACAATTATCAACCAAATAAAAAATACACTTACACTAAAATATAGAAAGAACGATTCAGAGGGGCACTACATCCAATCCCCACATCATTATCAAAGAATACATGTCCATGTTCATCTGATACCTATGCCTTATATTTCCAAAGGCCTTACCCAAAATCATCCTCACACACTACAACAATCTCCCATCATTAAAAAGAAACATACCCATTAATCTCTTCTCAGTCGCGTCACCATAAAATGGGCATAATTGTCTCCTTGAGAGAAGAGCAAAATTTTCCTCCATTGGAGCACTATTGCAACAATGCTGCCACCACAGTCACACCTTCTTAGTGCCTTCTTCACCATGCCAAACACAAATGAAGTCATCAAAATTGAGGGCCAAATGGTTTTAATTTTCTTGGAAAACACAATCCATCTTAATTACAACTTGTACTGGGGAATGCCACTGCCAAACTGCAAACCGTTTCTCCAGTCATGTCAAAACTACTTCAATCTTCCCACAATCTTGCCCATTAATTATAGCGTACTTGTCACCTTCAATAACTCCACTAAATCCACACTACCTAAGTCTTCAAATCTCAATTCACCAACCTCTCTAAATGTTAAAGCCCATTTAGAGAGGATGTCGACTTCAACATTTCCCAATCTTCTTATATGGCTCACACAAAAGTTTTTGCATGAGGTTAATTCCTCTCTAATTTTTGCAATTATGTTCTAAAGGTGCTACACACCAATGCTCCCCTTCATCACTGCTTGAAAAATGATTAGTGAGTCCCCTTCTAAATGTATTTTTGAAGCTCCCAGTTTTTTTCCAAATTTAATCACCGTTAATGCTGCTGAAGCTTTAGCTGCATTATTTGTTCCTTCCTCCAACTTCTTTGCCCCCAATGCTAATGTATTCCATTTCCAATCTCAAATAATGAATCCTACACCTGATGGTCCAGGGTTCCCTTTCGATGCACCATCAAAATTTATTTTCCACTAGCCTTCCATTGGTTTTTCCCAAGAAACCTCCATTGACTCCTTTGATGCTGGTTTAACCCAACTAGGCCCCTTAATGGGCCGAAGGTGAATACCTGACCATTGTGCCTGAATACACTTATCCTCCAAATTAAAGGGGACCCTTGGATTAAAATAATGAGGCTACCACACCAACCACTTCCTCAATAACATGATTAATTCTCCACTGCAACCTTTCTAACGACTCTTCTTTGTCTAAGAATATTTTCCTATTTCTTTCTTTCCAAATTTCCCACACAACTATAGACAAACTGACCTTCCATATACAAGAAAAAGTTAAATTTTTCCTTGACAGAGGCCACCCCTCAAAGACCTTCTTTGATGAGTCTAGGGTAGGGCCCTAACATCCCAAAGATATCCTCAACATTTCCTAACATGATGATGCCATTCTACAATGTAGTAGCAAATGGTCTCCAATCTCCTCCACTTCTACACACATCACACATTTAGTTGGTCCACAAAAACCTAAAAATTTCCTTCTTTCTCATGTCAGAATACGACCCCTAATTTCCAACCATGCAAAGGTCCCTGCTTTGGGTAGACATTCTTTCCCCTAGCAAAGCAGGTAGACATTCTTTCCCCCAGCATAAATTGGTCAGCTAGTTCTTGCCCCATGCCTCTGAATCCAAAAAAAGGTATCCTAATTTTACCAAATATTTTCTATCCACTGCACCACACCATACCACCTTGTCTTCCTTATTAGACCTCATATTCTTTCTAGACTTGAAGATCTCCTACATGAGAGCCCGCTGTCAGTCTGATAACTCAACATCCTAGAGAGATTTCCAACCCCAATCACCTGCCAAAGAACCTCCACTAAACTCCAAGTAATCACTTACCTTTTCACCCCAATGTTGCGTAAACCAAAGTCTTAGGTCATGAAGTTCACCATTCTCTTTCAAAGTTGGAAATCCCTCCCACGAATCTTCCCAAAAATTTGCCTTCATTCCATTCCCAACTTGCCAAGTGATATGATCAACTATAACCTGATGACATGAAATAACAAAATTCCATATTGCTGAACCAAAAGGGGGATTACGCACAGTAAAAATTCTACTTTCTTCCATCCAGTCCAAATATTTGGCTTTTAAAATCCAGACCCATAATTGAGAGGGTTGGGAATAAATGTTCCACACTAATTTTTCTCCCAAATCCTCATTCAAAATATTCCAATCTCTCAGCCCCCGCTTCCCCTTTTCCTTTCCCCATACAAATTTTCTCCCACAAAAGGAGAGGAATCTTATCCTAATCATTAGCCCCATTCCAAAAACAATTTCTCATTCTTTGCCCAACAACCATAATGATTTTCTTTGGTACTTTAAGACACATCATTGAGAATATAGGAATGGAAGAAATAACAGACTTTAACATCAGAATCCTTCTAGCCAAAGTCAACCACCTAATTTTCCATCCGTCCATACATTTCAAACAACAATCTACCATTTCCTTCCATACTACCGACTTACTTGCTCCCCCAAATAAAGGAATTCCCAAATATTTTCCAGGAAGAGAATCCAATTGCATGCCCAAAATAGAACAAATTTCCCTTTGCTTCTGGCAACAAGTATTAAAAATGAAAATATTAGATTTTCTCTAGTTTATGCACTACCCAAAAGCTTTGCTATATTTATCAAGAACTCCCTTCATCACCCTAGCTTCCCTAAAAGAGGCTTCTCCCATTAGCAGAGTATCATTAGCAAATTGTAAATGGGATAGAGAATCTACACCCTCCACAACTCAAACACCCTTCCATCTCCTAACTTCCCTTTTTTTTTATATCAATCTTCCCAAAGCTTCTACCATTATTATGAATAGGAAAGGTGAGATTGGGTCTCCCTACCTTATTCCATTCTTTGACTCAAAGAAATCTTGCGGGCTACCATTTAGTAAAACCGAAAAATGAGGGGTATTGATACAACTTTCAACCCACTTCACCCATGCCTCACAAAAGCCAAACCTCCTAAGCACCTTTAAAAGGAAACTTCTATTCACTTCATCATACACCTTCCTAATATCCAACATTACCAACATTCTTTCTATTCGGGCTATCCGTATGGAATGTATTACTTCATGAGCAGTGATAACTCCTTCATAGATGGAACGGTTTGGTGAGAAATCACGATGTCAAGAACACCATTTAGCCTATTTTCCATCACCTTCGAGATGAACTTATATACATTGTTACAGAGAGAAATGGACCTAAAATCGTTAAAAGACAACACTTCATCTTTCTTAGGGACTAGAGCAATAAATGTGTTGTTGCAATATTTTAGCACAAAGCCACCCGCTCTAGATTCCTCCACCACCTCCCAAAGATCATTTGCCAAAACATTCCCCAATTTTTTGAAAAAGAGCATTGAAAAACCATCAGGATCGAGTGCTTTGTCTCCACCAAGGCTAAAAAGAGCTATTTTAAATTCTTCCAAAGTGACAACCTTTGTAAGCTTTGCATTCTGAACTTCTAAAACACACGGGGGGATAAATTCCAACACTTCATTCTCCTGTATTGAGAGTATTTTCTATTAGGGTATTGCCATGCTTATCCTATATTGAGAGTATTTTATTATAGGACCTCCTGACCTTAATCGCATTGTGAAAAAACTTTGTGTTACGGTCCCCCTCCTAAATCCATGTCTCCCTTGATTTCTATCTCCAATATATTTCTTCTCTTGCCAAAACTTCTACATATTGCTTATTAAGCTCTTTTTCTAATTGGAAATCATCCTCACTCATACCTCCTTCAATGAATTTTAAATGTAGCACCCCCAAATCTTGTTCAAGTTTGAAATTTTCTGAGAAGATGTTCTTAAACACTTCTCTATTCCATTTCTTCAGGTGCTCTTTGACATATTGAAACTTTTTGAAAAAAAAAGGCTTTGTTTCCACACCATGGTGGCACATTTGACAACCATCCAACCACCAAATCCAAAAAAAATCCTCTCTTAGCCACAGTTTTTCAAATTTCAATGGGCATCGATCAAGTATGTCATCCTCTTGAATTCTCACACTAATCGAGTAATGATCCAAGCCTGTAATGGGGAGGATATCAGCTTCAAAGGTCCATTAGAAGTCTACCCAATTCCCAATGATAAAGAATCTGCCTAATTTTTTTGCAATATTTAGAAATCCAATTCTCCTATTTGTCTAGGTAAAGTCCCCACTTTTAAACTGAATTTCAAAAAGACCATTGGTAGTCACAAAGTCACTAAAATCTCTCTATTTTTGATTTATCCATCCAAGACCACCTCGTTTATTAGACGGCCATAGAATTGCATTAAAGTCACCTCCCAGAAGAAACAATCTATCACCATTAGTAGCCAGAATCTCTAAGATAGCTCCTCACACTCCTCTCATTTCAGGGATATTATTCGGACCATAGAAATTTATTAAATAGAAACTTGAGTGTAACTACTTAGATAGAACATTTACCCACTGCCAAGAATTTTATGATCTAACTACCTAGACCTCAGTGACCGCATCTTTATATAGAATGCCTAAGCCTCCAGAGGCTCCTGCTGCTTCCACAATAAGACATTTCCACAATATAGATTCCTTACTAAAGGAATCTATATCAGCCCCACTTAGCTTCATCTCTTGTTACAAAACAATATTCGGTCCTGTTTGATCAAGACCTCTTTTGATCAAACAAATCTTGTCAAGGGAATTGTAGCCCCTGACATTCCATGAAAGGACCTTCATTGCTCTCGGGAAACCCAATCTCAGTTTCTTTTGTCTCTCTACACTTCCTGCAATTTTCAACTTTACCTTTACTGACTTTGGCCCCACCTTCACTCTTGTTTGTTTAGCCAAAGTTTGCTCCAGGGTTCCTTTTTCCAGAATCCCCACTTCCGAGCTTAGGCCCAAGTCATCCCCACCCCCTGCCTCATCATTTGTTGGGGAGTCCGATTCTAGATCTTCAAAGGGGCTACCCTCCTCAAAAGAACTCTTCGGATTTCTAATTGGAGAGATTTGAATGTCTTTAAAGATGGGTTCCTCAACTTCAATGCTTTCATCTACATTTTGACTCCCAGCTAGAGGTAATTTTTCATGAGAGTTCATACTTTCCACCACCTCCTCACCTGGTTTTCCCCCCTTTAGCTTATTTAGAAGATCTCTAGAAGCACTTTTGGAGTTTACTGAGCGAGTTGAGGGACTTTCTCCATATATTACATTCTGAACCTTGAATTTTTCCTCTTCTATAAGTATCCCTGAAGCAAGGCCCACCTTTCCTGAAAAGCAAACCTAATCTATATCTGTTGCTTCCTTGAGGTCATCCTCCATTAAGTCGGCATCCTACTCAATGAATTTACCCACACCCAATGCATCTGTTGCTTCCACTTGGTTGTCTTCTCTCCCTTTTGGTGATTCATTACTTACCCAGTCAGGTATCAATCCTGACTCAACAATGAAAAACCACATCTTCCCCTCATAACCACTCCATTAAAATTCTTTAGGGCCTGCATTTCCTCTACTTGAAAACCTGTCCATAGACCAAGGTCTATTTATGAGTTTGTCAAATCCCAGTCTTCCCCTTCAAGCTGATCCCACTTTTTCGACATGGCTTCCAAAAAGTGACTATCCTCAGCTTGAAAAGCACTTTCTTTTGTCAGCAGTAAATCTATTAGTGCATTTTTCCCCAACCCTTTTCCTTTTTCTAAATTCCTGCATTCTCCTACAGGATGCCCTACCCCTTTTCATGTTGAACACATTTCAACCATTTCCTCAACTTCTATCATATGCTTCCAAATTCCCTCCCCTATTTTTAGTTCCACCATTGCTGGGAGAGCATGGATCGCCTGCCAAAGGATACAAATGTGAACATACATGCTATAATCTTTATTTTCTGTGACTTCATCTACTTTTATGAAGGTTCCTAATTTATTACCAATAAACATTAGGGTTTCTATATCCCAATATTCATGAGGAAGGTTATACAACCGAATCCAGATCGACACCTCCAAAATGGTTTCTTTTTTAGGGTTAAATTTTGGGGTCCAATGTTTAAGAAAGAAACCCTTTCCCCCCATCAAAAAAGGGCCACTATTAAAAATCCACTCCTTATCTATAGCACTCAGGAAAATAACAAGGTAAAAAACATTGGGTAATGTTTTTAGAATGGTTGCTTAACCCCAATGTTCAGTACACTAATTCCTAACCCTTTTAAAGGTTGGCCATGGGCCACTCCATTTCATAAAGAATGCTTTTCCCTTAAACTAGCTCACAGACTCATTCTAGGCTTGACCATCAATCGTTAAGGAAACAACCATAGTGTGTTCAAGTGTAGGGTTTACCTTGTCAGTTGACAAAGGGTCTCCATGCTACTTTGGCCTCCAAAAATTCTTTTCAACTTTCCAAAAGTCGACCAGCTCAGTTAAACACATATTTGCATACCCCCACCTATTTCTTGCAACAAACCCTTGTTCAAATATACCATTCTTAGAAATGTAAGAGCCCTTTCCATTATTTTCCAAATCCTTCCACGCTTGTTGTGGTACTCACCATGGTGGATTCTGCTGGAGACCTCCATTTCTTTGGTTGTAAGGCCACGTGCTCTGAGATCCTCCATGCCCTCGAAAACCCTACGACCTGCGATCACCTCGATCCTTCCTTCTCTCCGCCATCTTCAATAAGATATTCATATAATTATTTTTTTTGGTCAATAACATGAGATTTTTGTATTGCTTGTAAAATAAAATTTACATCCATTATCCAATTTTTAGTACCTACCAAAATCTATATCTTCAAAAATAAATATCTAGAAGCACCTTAACATGTAGAAAATAATAATTCAAAGCCCTTGATCCCCAACTACTATTGAAACTACCATAAACCTCCCATAGAAAACCCACAACCAATACAAATTCAGCACTGCTAGAGTCCATAACAACACCCATCGATTACAAAGTTCATACTTTCACCATCTTTAATAACAATAAGAAAATATAATGTCAAAAAAAGATCAAAAAAAGACCACAGAAGGCCATTTCTTTAACTTTTGCTACCCGTCCCTAGTGTTCCCTTGCCTTTCGCTTTCACAGGCCTCTTCTTCTAGTGCTTCCTTTGCTTCTTCTTCTGGCACTTCACTCTAACCTCCATGCCCTACATTTCCGCCTTTTCCTGCACAATGAACTCTTCAACCTCCATCAGCTCAATGAAGAGCTTAAGCACTTTCCAACCCAGGCGAGCTTCTTCATGACACCGAGCTTTGAATTTCCCTTTTGGCCAACGGATGAATGGCTTGAGCCCTATTGACCCATAAAGCTCCTCCATTTGTTCATCTATTAGTCCCTCATAAATATACAACCCAACACACGACACCACCCATTCAAGAATTGACTCCATGTCCACCAGGAAGTCTTCATGGACAATTTTCTTCATCACCTTTCTCACCGTTTCAACTGATTCTCCTAAATCTAAGCCCCACGCCGCAATCATGGAATACACATCCATGTTTGTTCTATATCTGTGTCTTAGAATGCCGAAATCCCTACCTAGAATCATTCTTGCACATTGTGCGAGCCTCTCATCTTCAATGAGGAATAAACCCATAAGCCTCTTCCCAGATGCATCTCCATGGAACGGGCTTAGCTGCCTTTGTGAAAGGAAGGTGAAATTAGCTTCCATTGGAATTCTGAAACGCCAATGTTGCCATCACCAATTTCCTACTACCATGATTCTTTACCTCTTCGAAGTGTGAATGAAACATCACAACTAAGGGCCAAAAAATAAATGCCATCTTGAATCTCCCACACCAAATTAAATGCAACATGTACTGCATGGCCACCGCTCGACTTCCTCACCCTTTGCTTGTCTTGTCAAAACTACCACACATTGGTTACCACCCCACTCATTCAATGCATTGTACTCTCCTAATTTATCAAAAAAAACTCCGCTAAACTCATTCCTCAAAAATCTTCCAACTTGAATTCTCCAACTTCACCAAAGGTTAGCGCCCATTTAGATAAAACATCTGCTTCCACATTGCCAACTCTTCTAATGTGGCTCACCAATTTTTTTTAAGAGAGGCTAACTCTTCTCTAATTTTCTCAATCACATTTTGGAGGTGCCAAGCATTAATTGTCCCTTTTATCACCACTTGGACTATTATCATCAAGTCCCCTTCCAAATGATTTTTTGTGGCACTAAGATTTTTACCACATTTAATTGCCAACAAGGCTGCTAATGCTTCTGCTGTGTTATTTGTTCCATCTATCAACTTCTTCGCTCCTAATGCCAGCACATCTCCATTCCAATCTTGAATTATAAATCCAACCCCTGATGGACCGAGATTTCCCTTTGAAGCCCCATCAAAATTTATTTTCCACCAGCCTTCCAGTGGTCTTTCCCAAAGAACCTCCTTACGATCCTTCACAGTTGGATTCACCCAACTTGACCCCTTAACGGGCCGAATATTCATATAATTATTAATATTAATATATTAGTTTTAATTAATAATGATTAATTATTTTATCAATTAAATAATTAATTAATATAGATTATTATCTACTATATAATAAATAATAAATATATTTTAAATTATAAAAATATATATTATATTTATAATAAAATTTAATAGTCCTAACTATAGTTGTATTTTAAATTATAATTTTTTTTAATGTTATTAAATAAATATATATTGATTATTAAATATATATTAATTATTTATATATTGATTTATTAAATAAAATATTACATAATAAAAATATTTTATATTATTATTTATATTATCAAAATGCATTTTCTACTTCTATAACAATAGCTATAATGCAAGGTACTTGCCACTACATGGCACTTGTTATAATTTTAATTGGTATGGATGAGAATGAAATCTTCTAAAAATATCTAAACTTCCTTAAGTGTCCATTTATACATGGATAAACACAATTTTAATTAAATATAATTTGAATTAATTTGATATTTTAAAGTCTAATTGCAAGTCAAGTGACATGTAAGGGTTTTCTCCCTCATGTTACCTTTTTATAAATATCTTTTTTAAGGTTAAACATCTGGATTTCTATTTTATTGGAAACAAAACTCCCATGTTATCCTTGAAGTTTCTTTTATGGAATCCTTGGTTCAC
Source organism: Sequoia sempervirens (assembly GCA_007258455.2). Classification (NCBI taxonomy): domain Eukaryota; kingdom Viridiplantae; phylum Streptophyta; class Pinopsida; order Cupressales; family Cupressaceae; genus Sequoia; species Sequoia sempervirens. The sequence continues at coordinate 118,243 of VDFB02331495.1, read as the reverse complement.
ATGGAAAGATAATAGACACATACCAACTTATTATTTTTGAAGCCGTATAAACTAGAGGGTGAATGTGAGAATATGATGGGTCAAACAATGGTCATGGGGTGAAAACTATGTAAGTGTTAGGAAAAATTATCAAATTCTTTTTGGTTTCATAAGTCAAAATGAAACTATATCAGTTTTTAGAAAATAAATATTTATTTTGAAAATAGATTTTTTTTATTATATGCAAATTTTCCTTGGTAATACTAAACATTCAATTTTTTTTACAAATGATAGGTTGGGAGGCTTTCATAGATTGTATTTCTATAGTATAATGGTATTAGATACATTAACATATGTAGATAGATCTATTGACATAAAATTTTGATAAGGATAAAAAATTTAAATTAGTCCTCAACTTCACCCTTGATGACCTAATGGACATTTTTTCAATCTAAACTAATAAAATGAAAATGTTTTTGACAAAGCAACATTTATAGGGTGTTGTACCCTTTACACAGAGATCCCTTAGAGCCAAAAAGAAGCTAGTTCAAAACAAGAAATGAACTAGAAAAATAAACTAGTTCAAAAGGGAGCCGATCCCTTTACAAACAGGAGCCACTAGGGCCCAAAAGAATAGGCCAATACAAGCCACACACAAAACATAAACATGACATGAACAACTGATAGGCAACTTGTCAAACAACATATGAGGACTAGACAACCCAAAAACCTTATGGGACTAATTTGACTCCCAAAACCCTAGGCCACAATCTGGGGATTCCCTTCTTTCTCTGCACAATAGACCAGGAAGGTTCAAAATCAAAGTCCACCGAGTGAGGTGAGAGGAGCGGGTCCTTAACAACCACCACATGCAAAGAGCCACCACACAACAAGGGAACCGACAGTGCAGAAGAGGAGTCAAGATCATTCGAAGGACTAGTAGAGGCGTTCATTGAGGGATGAGCAAGCTCTACTTGAACAATGATAGCAGTTCGAGGCATCAATGATTCCATGAAAGGGATAGCCAAAGGAGGATCCTGGGGAGACACAATCTCCTTAGATGAATCAGTCAAGGAAGGGTCATCCTCCTTGGAGGGACCATCTAAAGAGGGAGTTCCCACTGTGAGATGGTCTGAGAGAGCATCCTTCCACTAGGTAGCTATGCCCTTGTGGTGAGCATGAGGGTAGCTAGAGGCCAAATGACCAACTAAGAAACATCTCCTGCACTGAAAAAGGGAGCCCCTCACAGTCTAGAAGTTGCATCCATGGTTTTTCCTCCACCATCAAGACCACATCACCATGGAGTGGTTTGGAGATGTCCAAATCAACTAAAATATGAGCCATCATAGTATGACCAAGATCCCAAGTCATAGAGTCCACCTTCAAAAAGCATCCCATGGCAATGCCAATAGCTTCATAACATGATTCCTCCCAAAAATGGAGAGGGAGATTCGATAGTCAGACCCAAACTGGTAAGATATTCAACAACTCTATAAGAGGATTGAAAGAGTGAGACCAAGGCTTGATGGAAAATGAATGAATACCCCACATCCACCCCCTATCCAACACTCTGTCTCACTCCTCAGAGGAAGTGAAGGTTGCAAAGAAGAACCCCCTTGCGTTGGGATAGAGGTCAATTTTCCTAGAAACAATAGGCTTCTAGGAGATGGAAACCCACTCATGCAGATTGGGAAGGGAGGGCCACAAGCTGTTAAGCCTGCAGAATACACCTTGTTTCACATAGAAATCCTCATTTTCTGCAATTTTTGGTCCATAGACCACAATAGGGGAAGCACAGGCATAGGGAAAAGGCCTAACCCTAGCTGGAGCAGGTAGAGTCTGAGCACGATCATTTGAAACAACGTCAAAAAAATATTTTTGATGGTAGCCTGAAGCATCCCTAAAGCTAGCAACAGGGAAGTCACCATAAACTGGAACAAAAGACAACTTCATAGAATTTTTAGGTGCAAAGGGATCAACACTTACCAAAACCCCAACCGCCCAAGGAGAAGGGCCCACGTAGGACACCCAAACATCCCCAGGACCTTGAGGCACCAGAGTTAGACCAACCATCCCCTACAAGAGCATGCCCAAATGTTCCCGCTCTACGTCATTTTGCAAAACCTCGCTTTCCTGTTGCTTTCCGCTCAAAGGACTCCTGCTCAACATCATTTTGAAAACAATAAAATGAAAATGTTATATCTAAGAAAGTCTCAAGAATCTAAAAACATAATATATGCCTCATGATAATTTTAATAGGTAAATTTTATTAAATTTTTACATACACCATCTCTACATTCCTTATATAAATGTGTATATATTTCTCTTACTTAAGTTAGAAGGAATGACACCTACTTCTTTTTCCAAAAAAAAATGATAGTTCTTCACTAACATATTCATTTTTTTATCAATTTTTTTTATTTCCTTTTAAAAATACTTACCCATAAACTACACTCAATTTCCTACAACTTTTTTTTTTTTTAATAAAAGGCATTAAAATGACTTAATATATTTATGTAATAATATAAGAGGTTACAAAAACATTGTTCCCAACTAAAAATATATCAGAATTCCAGTTGTCAAAACCAAGAGCATGTCAGCTAATATAGTATGTTGTATGCTGACTAATGCTGACTATTTACAATAGACAAAGAGGTGAAAAATTCAAAATATCAGCTTGTTTGATACAAAATGCAGCAGACTATATGTTGATTGCTAACTATATGTGACTATATGCTTATATTTTATAACATATATGCATCAAGCATTGCCTACAAATGAACTTTCCACCCTTTCTCCTTTTTAAATGAGTTGTTGTGCTGGTGAAGTCGAGTGAGAATTTGCTATTATGTTCATGTCAGGGATTTGTGGGAGTGGCCGGTTCTGTTGAATTAACATGTTTCTCTACTCAGCTTGTGATTCTGCAGATTCCACCATTTCCTTTTGTTTTGTAGTTTGTTTCCTGACACTAACTACTTGATGATAGTGATGTGTGAGGAGAAATGATAGAGCATGATATTTTTCTTTGAAGTTTCTGTCCATGTCATCCCCTACTTCAAAATGATGGCGTGCAAGCGCTCTGTGCAAGTGGTTGGGTGAATCATACTCCAGTGCTATTTTGAGTGCAATGTATATGTTTATGTAACATGCCTTGTGATGTAAAAAGTGTCTAGGGAAAATCTTGCCCACATATGCTTCACCTTTCTAAAAATTTTACTTTTGTATGCTCTTGAGTAGAGCATTATCCTGCAAGAACACTTCCTAAATGACTAAATTTGCAAGTTTTGTCATATCTTGATAATTTGGATTCAATCCAACACATTTGAGACAAAAATTGACACCAAATCTGAAGGAAATATCAATCTTTGAGCTCATGGGTATAAGATGTCATCTCCTATCAAAACTTTCAATGATCTATACACAGGTAAGCAATTAGTTTTGAAAATATATGAAAGGTGTTGTCTTTCCAACCCTTTGGAGAATGATATCTCCCATTCTTGTATGGGAAAGGGAGCTTTGTGATTTCTTGGCATAAACTCCATGATCCTTTGTACTGCTTTATAACCCAAAATTTAAATTGAAACTTGAAATCTAATAGCAACACTTCCCAAAAGATTTTCACAAACACATTACCAACTAGCTGTAACTAAAACACCAAGACTTTGTGGTTAAAAAGTTCATTACCAAAGGAAACATTGAACCTTCAACACCATTACTTCAAGCTATAGAAGCTCTAGAAAAATTTCTGAGCATGATGTGGAAAGAAGAACAAAATATTCTTGTTTTGAAAAGTGCAAACCCACAACAGAGGCCACCAAGATGAAAAATCCCTTCGACTTTATGTTTTGACTAGCCACATACCACCCGTGAATAGGGTCCGAGCAGCAACCATTCTGATCTTGAGCTTGACCCCTTCCAAACCTACCAATTTTCAACCACCTTTGCAGCTTGCAAGAAGAATATAAGATTATGCTCATTTATAATAGAAATGGACTTGAATTTATTTCAAAAAGCACTAAAAAGAGTTGGATTCTGCCACACGCTTGATCATCCTATCCAACACTTAAAATTACTTGGTTTCATGATATAGTAGCTAGGGTTGCGTTCAATTTTGAAAACCTACATAGAGCCGACACTTGTTAATTAAAATGCATACCTTTTCTATGACCAATGAGACATAGTATTAAGTTGCTTTGATAAAATTGTTCCACAAAACATTTGATCATGTGAAATATACTTCCTTCTAGTTGCCACAGATTCTACACATGCCAACCAATCCTCCGTTCTCTAGATATAACTTGTGAAGTACCGAATAAGGTTGGTTTTTAGATATGAAATCAAGATTTTGCACAAGAGCACAATAAGTGTTAAATACTTGACAGAGGGAATAATGATGTGTCAATCGTTGTACAACAAGAATGATGACAATTTTTGGTAGGAAAAACATGTGCTGAAAACAATACTTAACCGATGGTGCCCCTATTTATTGTAGATATCTCCCTGTGTGCTACAATCTTTAGCATGCTGCTAATATCTTATAGCAATTAAAAGTTTGCAATACTAGAATGAATAGTTAGATAAGAAGGTTGCATCATTATTAAGTACTACCTTATGCTAAGCTTTTTTTTGGAATAGATAAAATGTTTTACTATACATGCTTAACATCCCCTCCAAGTTACTTACTAATAGCTAATAATTTCCCTCTCAATAGCAATTTTTAATTCCTAAGCCATCTCTTGCATGTTACCTTCATTTATCTGTACCTTTTGAATTTGATCACATCCAACATTTGCAAATTTATCTGCCACCAGGTTACTCTCCCTATATGTGTGTTTTATCTGCACAGACTTGAACTTTTCCATCAGCTTCCATACCTGTTGCATCACATAATTGATTTTCCAACAATAATATTTTTTCCTTATAGGAATTTACAATAATTAATGAATCTCCTTCAAATTACAAGTCTTTAACTTTCAAACCATATGCTATTTGCAAGCCATGAAGTAAAGCTTGTGTTTCTACAACATTATTTGTTCCCTTAGGTAGTTTTATTGACATTGTTGAGATTTAGATTCCTTTGTGATCTCTTATTACAATCCCTGCCCCTGACAAGCCTAGATTCCCACATGAAGCACCATTAAAATTTAACTGTAAATACCCTTCCATAGGTGGAGTCCAATGTATTTTGCTTCTATCCACTTTTTGATTTGTATTTTTATGCAGGCTTCCTTTGAATGGAAGAACAATCTTATTCCATTTCTACATAACCTTTATGTCCCAATCTGTAAACAATGATCCAACATGTTTGGTCTTCAGAACATAAGCATTTGATATTTCTGATATTGAAGATTCCAATTTCTCGAGGACTTTATCTACCTTCATTCTTTCATTTCTAAAGATCCTTTTGTTTCATTCCCACTAAATGGTCCACAAAACTACAGAAGGAATCACTCTCCATATGCAAGCAAACAATGTAGATTTATACAATACTAGCCAGCTTGAGAACAAATCCCACAAGTTCTTTGGTAGTGGAGCATACCAACTTAATTTGTCTTTAATAAATGACCAACAATGAGATGCAAAAGGGCAATGAATAAAAAGGTGATTTATTTCTTCTACCTCATTTTCACAAAGGACACATGTAAATTGTGCCGCAATCCCAAGTTTGACAAGCCTATCACTTGTCAGAATTCTTCTTTTGATGGCCAACCATGAAAAAAAACCAGCCTTTGGAAGTACTGAAGAGTCCCAACAAAATGACAAGGCTCTTTGTGGCTTGATACTTTCCCCTTGAATCATTATTGTCATATAACCCATTTTTACGGTGTAGCTTCCATTTTTTGAAGGAGTCCATAACAACTTATCCTCCCTTTGTGACAAGTATACAATCCTCTCATCTATAATGCTTGTGAATTCCACTTTTTGTCCATGTGGACAATCAATAGTAGAGACATCTTTCCACTTTACCTTCCTAGTACAATCATCTATGCTGTCAAAATAATCACTTACTTTATCACCCCAAAATGCGATGAGTTGAACTTGAATATCATGTAGATTATTAACTAAATTTAAAGGTGCATGACCTCCCCACGAATCTTCCCAAAAAAATTTCTTTAAGCCATCATGAATTTCCCAAGTAAGGTATGGTAAAATTACCTTTGTACAGGTAACCAATAAATTACACATCATTGAGCCTTGTGGTGGATTTAAAACTGTAAAAATTCTCTCTAGATCCATATTGTCTAAGTACTTGGCTTGCATAACTTTGCACCATTTCAATTGTGACTTAGCATACATGTGCCATAGTAGCTTTTCCCCCAACGCCTGATTATGAGTTGATAACTTATGTAATCCTGCACCCCCATTGGATTTTTCAATACACAGGTTTTCTAGTGAGATAAGTGAGGTCTTATTTTTGTTGTCAATGTTCCCCTTCCAAATAAAGTCCCTAATTATCTTTTGAATTAATAAGATCACAAACTTTGGTGCTTTTAACACTGCCATAAAGTAATTGGGGATAGCAGAAATGATAGATTTTATCAATAATATTCGGCCTGAAAGTGACAACCATTTTATCTTCCAAGATGCTATTCTCTTTTGAATACTTTGGATAATGCTAGCCTAATAAGAATTTTTTTTGCCCCTAAAAAGAATTAAATCCCAAGGTACTTACAAGGTAATTCCGCTATTTGGAACCCAAGAAGATTAACATATCTCTTTTGTAGTCCTAATTTGATATGAAAACTATAGATCTTAGATTTTTCAACATTTATTTGTTGTCCTGAAGCACGTGAATATTTATCTAATACATGTTTGATATGCTTGGCCTCTTGAATCCGAGCTGCTCCAAATAGTAGTGTCATCAAAAAACAAAGAATGGGTTATTGACAAATCAGTAAAAGGAATTGCAATGCCTTTCCACAAATCTTGTGAATGAGATTGTTTGACTATCTTGCTAAGGGCTTCAACTAATATTATGAATAAAAAAAGGTGATAATGGGTCACCTTGCCTCACTCTTTGAGTAAAACTGAAAAAGCTTGATGATGTGCCATTAATAAATACTGAAAACTTGGCTCCCCTTAAGCAAGAAAGGACCCATTTACACCATCTATTGGTAAACCAAATTTCCTTAATACCTACATAAAAAATGTCCAGTCCACTTTATCATAAGCTTTCATCATTTCAAGCTTGATGATAAATGAAAGAATTTTGTGCAAGGAGATATAATGCAAAATTTCATGTGCCACTAGAGCACCCTCCATTGTCTCCCTTCTTGGGACAAAACCACCTTGCTCTTCTGAGATTAGCTTTGGAATGATGGGTAATAAGCGAAGATATATTGCTTTGGTAAAAATATTATAAACTGTGTTGCAAAGAGAGATAGGCCAAAATTTTGAGGACTTGGGGTCCTTAACCTTTGGAATTAGTGCAATGTTTGTTATGTTAAACTGTTTGAGCATGGAGCAGGAAGTTTGGGACTCCTCTAATGCCTTAAGGAGATCATTTCCTATGAATTCCCAACATTTTTGAAAGAATAATGTTGTAAATCCATCAACACCTGGAGCCTTATCTACTTTAAGTGAGAAAACAACCGCCTTCACTTCATCCAGAGTAAAAGGTTTATTAAGTTGTTCATTGTCTTGATCAGTGAATAAAGTGGAGATTGCTTGTAACATGTCCTCCCTATTAGCCCCAAGCTGATTTGCTTGCTGTGTTGGTGCAGATAGCAGTTTGGAAAAGAAATTAACCCCTTCATTTTGAATGTCCACTTCATTATTTAACCATATTTCTTGGATGCAAACACTACATTCTTAGCTTTTTTAATCTGAGCTGACATATGGAAGTATTTATTATTCTTATCACCTTCTTTAAGCCACAACTCACACAATTTCTATCACCAATACAACTCCTCACGCAACACTAACTCTTCCCATTCTGCTTGTATGTTTTTCTAATGCTCAAAAGACTGTGGAGTCAACCGCTAACTTATAATTTGCTCATTCACCACTGCCAACTCTTTTGAAATGAAATCCTTTTTATGAAATTATATATTCTTGAAAGCATGTATGTTCCAATTTTTTATTTTGGCTTTCAAAAATTGCATTCTCTTACAGAATCTATACATAATGGATCCTAGCTCATACGATTCCTGCATCCACCATATTTTCAGCAATGGAAAGAAGTCATTATGTTTGAACCAAATTGATTCAAATTTGAAAGAAGCAATCCACTTTTGAGGTGAATTAGAAGCTTCAAGATTTAGGGAAGTAGGAAAGTGATTAGATCCAAACCAAGGTAATATTTCTGACATTTGTGTATACTTGCCTACTACAGAATTTGAAGAGAATAAAAATATGTCAAGCTGTACAACAATTTGCAAAAAATATCGTCTCTTATTTGTCCATGTGTACATTCCTTTTTCAGGTAACACATCCACAAGTGCATTATCATGAACAAACTTACTAAAATCTTCCACTATCTTGTGAGGTGGTATAATTCCTCCAGTCTTTTCATTAAGGGACAATATTGCATTGAAATCTCCTACAAGTATAATTTTTTCAACCCCTGATTGTTCAAATATTAATTCCAACTCCTTCCAAAGCTTCTGCTTACTTCTTGTTGAGTTTGGTGCATACACATTAACTAGCAAGAAGTACAGGTTAAAATGGGTAACACACAACAATTTCCAATGTGGATTATTAGTGATGGTTTCCATATGAACTAATTTGGTATTCCATAGTGTTAACAATCCCCCAGATGCTCCTTGAGAAACATAATGATATGACTTTCAATTAGTCCACTTGTAAATTATGCTTTCATAACTTTCCTTAGAAAGCTTAGCCTCTTGTAATAAGATGATATCGACCCTTGATGAATTGATTTGCTATTTAATTTGGGCTTGTTTGTTAGGGGCATTTAAGCCCCTAAGATTCCAAGAGATGATCTTCATATTGATAGAGGAGAGCATCCTGCTCCCCTCAATCTTTTCTTTATGTTACCATCTAAGGTTAACTGTACTCCTGAAGCTATCTCCTCCTGCAATTTAACTGCATTTGACTTCCTACCTCTCTTACTAGGCGTCTTAATTGTAGAAGCAAGAGGAGTTTGACTGACAGTTAGGTGTTTTGAGAAATCGAAAACAACACAATACACTCCACTACTATTTTTAAAATTTTGTAGATAACTAATTTAATTTTTTATTTGAATTTGCTTAGATTTACATTTTAGCATTTTCATTATAATTCAAAGGATTTGTTTAGCCCATTGTTATCTCATACTCACCTTGGACGTGATTTTGTTTAATCTAATGAGATGCTTACTAATTGAAGCTGATTTTTAACATTTTATTATTAAATTTTGAAAAAAAAATGAGAGCTCTGATTATCACTATTCTTGATGATTGGTGAAGAATTTTATCTTGAAAAGTATTGTGTGGGTATGGAAAAAAATTGGATTATCACTTTCTTATAGCCCAAAGAATTTATATCTTGTAAGAGATAACTTCTCGTTCTATTTTATTCTTCATTATCTTATATTCCTTCTTCTTGAAAATTATATTATTCTTCTTTCTATGATTGTGTATATGGGTGAGTCCACGATTATGATGCGCCAAATAGTGGTGATGAGAAAAAATGTGATTTTAGTTAGGTAAAAAAATGAAAAGCATCTTTGAATTTTTACTTAGGTTGGGTAAAAAGTATAATTTGTTATGGTAAACACCAAAGCAAAACGGATATCCATTATTAATGTATATCCTCTTACAAAACCATAACAACGGGTATCAAATATTAAATCAAAATTTATTTCTTACACAAAATGAATATTTGTTATTAAATAAAAAAATATATTTGTTTCTTGCACAAAAGAAGAACATATATTATAATAAATTGTGATATATTATATTATTTTTTATTATTATGATATTATGATATATTATAATGTATTATATTACATATTACATATATTATTATAATATATCATGTATTTTAAAAGTATATCAAATATTTAAAAAAAAATTCAAAACAAATATTCATTTTAGAAAGCATGTTATTTTTTAATATTTAATACATTATTATTTTATATGATATAATAAAAAAAACTCTCCAAAATGGATACAGAGAGCATGTTTTTTAAATATTTGATATTTTTTTATATTATATGATTTTATTATGATATATTATTTTATATGATATATTATGTTATGTTTTAAATTATACATTATTATTATATAGTTATAATAATATATATTAATATAAAATAATATATCTTTATTTTATAAAATATTATTAATTTAAATATTATATATTATATATTATTATGATATAATATTTCAATTAATAATATTTTATAAAATAAAGATATATTATTTTATATGATATATAATATATATATTTTTTAAATATATAATATATATATATTTTAAATATATATAATATATATTGTTATATATTAAATTATATATTATTATTATTATTATTTTTGGTAAGTACTGCCTGGGGGACAACTCCCATACTATAAGATCCCAAAAATATAAAAGAAAAAGAATGCATGTCCTTGCCACCAGGGGTGCAACACACTGAATACAAGATTGTATTGTCCATTCCTACTCTCCTAACATATTTTCTAAATTAGACGAGATACCACCTAGATTTGGGGAAAGACAAAATGCAAGATTCCATATTTATCCCCCAAGATTTGTTGATGTTGGAAGCATTGGGTGTTTTAGCTTGGATACAAATGATTTCTTCTTTTTAACCTCAATCCAATCCAGTTCGGCCTTAAGAGATGATTTTTGATCCATGCAATTTCCCATCGTAGTGGAAGCTCCATGGGAAGCATCATTTGGTGACATTGATGACTTAGAAGACTATAGCTTAAATTTCTCCAATGGAACAAAGTCTAAATTCGTAGTGGGGGAGAGAGAGGCTTCCACGATAGTTGAACCAAAGCTGAAAAAACTACCACCAACTCGGTCCTGCGAATCAGTTGGGGGAGGGGAACAAGTAGTCGAATTCTCCATCACTGGTACCTGTGTAGCAAAAGAATCCACCTTAACATTTGGTGCAACGACATAGTGGTTGGACTCAACACCAATCCACCAAGTAGGTTGGTTCAGAACACCTTTACTTTTCTCAAACCCTTGCTTCTTGTTACACTTAGATGTGACATGGGATGTGGAAAAGCATTTTCTGCATCTAAAAGCGATCTTTTCATAGTCCATAGGTTGTCTCCATCATCTACTTCCAACCTTTAATGAGATTTTTGCTGGAAGGCCTTTGGACAAATCAAATTCCATACATAATTGAGCATAAGTAGAGTTTTCATAATTGATGGTTTCCTTAGAAATACTGTGATACTTTCCTAGCCCATTGGCAATGGATTTCAAACACGCAATCTCCCAAAATTGTAAGGGAAGGTAAGGCAGTCTCACCCAAAGGTATACTGAGGAGAATGAATTTGTTTGAGGATCAAATGAAGGAAACCAAGGCTTGATGCACAAGAAATCCCCTTGAAAGAACTATGGTCCAGTGTTGAGAATTAATTCCTTATCTTCCAAAGATTCAAATTCCAAAATGAAGAACCCCCTAGCACAAGGGTAAATACTGATTTCGTCCACCATGTAATCCATCCAATTTCTACTTATCCAAGAGTGCAGATCACACAATTTTGACTAGACCTTCAAAAATTTGCAAATTAATGCATGTTCTTTTAGATACTCTTCCCTCTCACATGCGACACCATCCAAATAGATCGTAGGAACCGAATTTGAGTGGCAAACAACAAAAGGGTGACTCAATGATGAGGAGTGGGGAGAAGAGGAACCAAAATGGAGAGCGCCAACAATAGAAACAAGCCGCACATCTTCCAAACGACCATCCACCCCTAGCGTAGCCTTGAAATCCAGCCTAGGGTTTCTATGCATTCACAAAGGAGAGGGGCACAGATTGCGTACAGACGGGGAAACCACCGTAACATTCTTGACATGGACTCAATTCTTATTCACATCCTGGCACGAGACCTACGAACCAGTAGAGGCACCCCAACAATCCTTTGCACCTCTGGAGAAATGCTCACCATCATCTTTGCAAGTCGCACGGGAGGTCTTGGAGAAATTCGGCGCAGAGCAGTCCATCGGAGAATTAAATTAAATTATATATTATTATTATATAATATTTAATATAATAATATATATTACATATATTATTATAATATATCATATAATATAAAAAATATCAAATATTTAAAAAAACATGCTCTCTAAAATGAATATCCATTTTGAAGAGCTTTTAATATTTAAAAAGCTCTCCGAAATGGATACCCATTTTGGAGAGCTTTTAATATTAAAAAAACTGATATCCATTTTGGGAAGCTATAAGTTAAAAAAAAGGTTCATTTTTAACTCATTTGCACAGTGGAAAGAAGAAAACAAATATTCACTCATATTCGATATATGTTTTTCTACAACTAAACATCACATCCACTTTATTTTGTAATTTCCTCACATTTGATAGTTAGGTAATTCATTTTTTTTATGTTCATCATTTTATTTGTTTTCTTAGAATTTTTGGTATATATTCTAGGTTTTTGTTTTTAGATTTTAATAATTAGTTAAAAATTATGTTAATTTTTTAAAAATTAATTATAAACAAGGTTTACAATGGTTGAAGAATTTGACTGAGAAAACTCTCCACCAAACCCTCCACTAAATACTCCTTCAATTTAGGCTTTAATTGATATAAATATGACTAAATTGAAGAACAGTGTTGAAAGATATTGTCACCACCCTCAGTTGTGTTTAATGACACCAAATTCAAAGGCCATAATAAGTCATGTGAAAGAAATCATAAGGCAACATACTTCATTTTAAGATTGGAGAGAAATGAATATGTCACAATATGGTAATAGTTTGAGCTATGACCAGGTCAAATAATTAGAAATATCTAAAGTTGAAATAGCCCAATATTTTGTGAATCCAAAAACTAGACAACCTATTGCTTTACATAAACCCAAATTTTTAATAAAATGGTGCACACATGAGGGCATAACAAGAAACTTTTGGGATTGTTGGTGGATGGTGTTTGATAAACCACCCAATAACAATATTGATGTCTCTCTTTATTTTCTCCTCAAATTATATGCAAAGTTTATTTTAAGAGAATATGTGAATTATTTTTTATTTTAGGCATTTTCAAGGAGTAGGTAGGGGAATTCCCCAAGATAGACTTGGAGAAATACATAAAATTCAAGGTCCATAAGTTCCCCATCCTCCTAATTCTCCCCCACCTCTAATAGCCCATCCAAACATTGTTACAAATGCAACAATACATGGTCTCATGGCCATACACTCTTTGAGTAGTGATTTGATTACATAGTCTTCTTAATTTTCCTAGTGACCTACTAGTGATACTCCTTGTGGTTCAGTTGATGTTGGTGGAGCTTTATTATCTAGACATATTTGTGTGCCTCATCATTGCATTATGTACAGTCATATGTGTTTATGTCCTATGGGAGATACTACTAAGCCTCCCCTAGACACAGTTGAGTATGAGGTCCATGATATAGAGAATTTTGAGGAAATAATGAAAAGAGAGCCATCCATGGCTAGAGATGAGGAACAAAATCAATCTTATGTACATGTAAAACTTAAATTCATTTCATAGTGAAGTTCTGACACAAAATGGCTCTTAAGATGCCATATTTTTTTTCCGAAATCAACAAAGTTTGATGTTCACAAGAAAATGTAGTTACGCTCAAAATTTGAAGATGTGACAAGAACAAGAGTTGTAGTGATCTTAATCTACTTTCTAAGCTACTATTTTTTTTGAAAATAATGAAGATTAACGGTTTCAAAAAGGGGGGGTCACTAAAAGTGGTCCTATTTTTCTCAAAAAAAGAGCATAGTGTCTATTGTGACCCCCTTTTTTGTTAAATTTTTTAGAATTTCAAATATTTGAATGGTGAGAAATTAGCTAACACCATGTAGTTTATCTCGATTCTTTCAACTAATTTTCAATGAATATATAATATTTTACAAATTTTTGAAGTGGACACATCTTGAAAAGTTGAAATTTGAGCATGCTCCCCCCTAATTTTTTTAAAAACTAATCAAAAATCAAATATATATTTTTTTCATTATATATAGAATGGATTCTAGTTTATAAAAATGTAATTTATTTCAAAATTTGATGAATGAGTAAAAATCTATACTAAAACTAGCACATGTTGGTTTTTGACAAAAAAATGGAGGCACTAACAAGAAAGTTATGGATGAAAACCTTAACATAATCAAAATGTTAAAAAAATTATATGGTTATATAGGTAAGAGAGAGCCTAATGTAATCAATTTTTTTTTATAAAATTGCATTGAAAGATGTGCAAAATTGACAGTTAGCACGACCAAAAATGTGAAATTTTGTTACTCTTTCAGAAAATCACGTCCTTGACATGAAATGGTCGTCCAACCCTTTGGGTTGGTATTTCCCAATGCAACCCATTTGGCAAGCGCCAAATGTGAAGCATGAATTTTTGTAATGCATTTTTGTGAAATCTTTCTTTTTCTCTTTCTCTGCTAGGGAAACTACATGGACATTTACTTTCTTATACTCTAAGTTATATTTCATGTATATAGTTTCAGGATGTTTGAGAGTGATTTCAAATCTCTCGGAGTTATAATGAAAATTCTAGTTTTTGGAAGATCTTATAATTTTTTTTATTTAGTCAAATTTCAGTAACCAAGATGTCAAATTTTAATAATCAAGAGGTCAAATTTTAGTAATCAACAAGTTGTATCATCTCTCTCTCTCTCTCATTTTCATCTCTTATGCTCTAGAACTCTCTCTCTCACTATCTCCATCCCTTTATCTGACTCTCTCTCCCTTGAGCTCAAGAACTACCTCTCTACATGTCCATCTAGATCTCTCTCTCTCCTTCCCTCTCTAATATCTATCTCCCTCCCTCCCTCCTCCCCTCTCAACATTTCTCTATCTCCTCTCCCTCTCCTTCTATCTATATATATCTCTCTCTTTTCTCTCTATCTTACCTCTCTCTATCCCTACCTCTCCCTCCTTCCCTCTCTCTCTCCCCTCTCTCTCTCTCTCACTCTCTCCTTCCCTAGGTGGGTGCAAAAAGATCAGGGTCCAAAAAGTGGCCAACATTTTCAATTTTTTTGAAAAGGCCATAATGTGCTCACATTATGGCTTGGTGTGACTGAGCCTAAGGCTTGGTCACATCGAAGCTATAACACACTCGCATTATAACACAAGTGCATTATAATTATTTATAACAAAAAAATCAACAATCATCATTTCTCATTTTTGTATTTTTCTCCAAGCTCGCGGCCTTCAAACCCTTAAAATCACTCTCGCATTCTTAGAGACCAAATTCTTCATCAAATCATTGCCGATTCTTCACCAAAATGCCACCACAATGTCGAGGAAGTGTTAGGAGTAATTTTTTTTCTTTTTGTGAATTTGTTTCTAAATAGGTAGATTTAAAAGGTTTTATGATGTAAATTTATTTAATTTACAGGAAATGATAATCAACCTCCCAATATTCAAAATCCCCCTTCACCTCAACATGAAATACCTAGTGAATAACAACCCCAAATCCAACAACAAACTCCTCCAACAATTCCTCAACATCCCCTTGGAACTCAAAAGAATTTAATGGGTGTGCCGTAGAAAAAAGGACCCTTTGCTTGACATGGGATTAATTAATGATAAAATGGACTTAATGAGGTCTTAATCTAGTGTTGTGAAGTATTTTATGCATCCACACTAGGTCTTAGACCCTTAAAAATCGAACAACATGCTTTTAATGGCATCTTGTAACTAGTGTTGTAATGTGATTTACACATTCACATTGGTTTTTGTGCCCTTCTAATCTATGTGGACCTAATTTTAGCGTTGTAAAGTGTATTTAATCATAATTTCATGTTGATTTATGTGTCTCCAGCCCTATTTTACATTTACATCATCACTAATAAATCTCAATTAACCCATATTGTACATCCCGAGGCTTTAATTGATCAAACACATGACAAGATAGACCTTATTTCCTAATTCCTTGGATTCTTAGGTGTCAGAATGGCCTCTGTGGGACCCATTCACCATGCATGGAGAATTAGTACCATCTAGGTGGGACACATTTGCCATGTGTGGTGAATGAGTCCTATCTGGCCCCATTTTGACCTTTGAGTGGGAAATAAAGTGAAATTTGAATTAATTTTGCTTCATGTCGACTTGTGATGAGGTATTATCGGGTACTAAGGAAAAATTGTCTATAAACAAGTGTTTTCATCCTTATTTTAAATCTAACAACTCATTCTTACATCTCTCATCACTAATTTATCATCTATCTTCTCATCCAAGTCAAGCAAGCTAGGGTTTCTTCATTAGAAGTCTTCAAGTTAGCTTTCTAAAGTATTCAAGGGCTGAATCTTCATGTTATGTTGTAGAATTTCAAGATAAAATCATCATGAAAAGGTAACATGTCCATTATTTCATGCTTCATTACATCTTTTCATCATTTTGGTTTAATTACCTAAACAGGGTTTGACCAAGGCAAACCCCCATGCCCTAACATTCAACATATCTCTCTTTTGTCTTGTTTGTTTATATATTTGGGACTCTTGGAAGCTTAGGAAACATTGAAGATTGCATTTCAAATTCATTCAATTCATATCTTCATCATTCAAGTCAAAACATCAACAAAAAGTCACCTTCAGACCTGATTCCGATAATTTCTAAAGCAAACACCTGTAGAAGGTGGAAGTGTAGATCCAGATCAACAAAATCAACTCCTGATTTTGTAGATTCTTGTAGGTGGAATAATTTTCCACCCTTAGAAAATGAGTTCCTCTGTGGGCCTAAAAAGTGGTTTTCTCAGATTTCAAGTCCTAGCAGGCAGAAACAGGTTTCTAAAAGATTTCACCAGAACCAAGACTAATTCACCATCCATGGTGAATCAATCCTAGTGGCCATTAGTAGAGGTGTTTGAGACATTTCAAAATTTTCTAGTGACATCATTCTACCTCCAGGTGCACTTTGTTCAGTCTCATCAGCTTCTGTTTCCATTTGCTTAAGTTTCTAGTTCATTCTTGCATAACACAATGTGTTTTCAAACAAGTCTTATTGTTTATGTTTTGCATAGTTAATCAACAAATTATGTAGCTTAATTGCACTTAGATCATTCCATTTACATCATACAATATCATACGCATCCTAATTTGAGTGTTACATAAGCATTTTGGACCTAATCTCTCTCCTTTTAGGTGAAAAACCCTAGGAGTGTAAGAGTAGCATTCAAGTCCCAAAAATCTATGTTTCAATGGGGAAAATTGAAAATAACAAAAAAAAATGAGGAGTTAATTGTGAGGTTGAAAGATCCTACAAGTTCAACCTTGAAAATATCCACGCTTGCAAAATCACTTGAAGCAATGTTAAAACATGTAGATTCAATTAGCAAGAAATTAAGTGGTTGGGTGGAGAAGAGACAAGAGTATAGAGAATATTATGCAGATAAACTATCCTACAGACAAGTCAAGAATGAAAAAAATACAAAATTTGACTCGTGTTCACTTTTCATAAACCCACGAACAAATCAACCTCTACACCCTACAAGCAAGAGGTTTCCTATCCATTGGTGCAAACACCAAGGGATAAAGGACCATTTTTGGTAGAGGTGGTGGATGGTTTTTGACCATCTTCCATGCAACAATAATGAGGTCTCGCAATATTTCTTGAGGAAACTCTACTGTGAGTTTTTCCTCAAAAATATCCCCAACTATTTTGATATGTGAGACTTCTAGGGTAGAGGTGGTGGGTCTGCATAGGATAGACCAGGGGCACGTCTTGATCCTCAACAACCAGCGAGATGAGTACTCGCCAGACCAGCTTATGAGCATGTTGTTATACCTTCCATTGTGAAGGAGAATGCTGAGGTCGAGACTACAATCTATTAGTTCCTTGACCTAGAGTATCATAGAGCATGCTATTCTTGCAGTACAACATGAGTCGGGGGAGACTTCAAGGGGTAAGGTTCCACCCCATATTTTTTAGGCTTATGGGTCCACCTGTGCTTATGATCCTATGAATAGTTAAGAGGCAGGTGCGTAGGCTATGTCTACAGTTGACCAATTGGTGATGAAAAATGCCCTCCTGATTGAGGCTTTCGACCTTGATACTCAGGTAAATGTTAGCAAGTTCATTGAATTTAATTTATTAAATTTCATTTTTTAAATGCAATATTAACTAATTTAGTTTAATGATTGTAATGAAATTTTAGGGTCATAATGTTCATTATGTTTTTAGCGGTCCTCCACCTTCGTATTGTGCTACGACATGTACTATCGAGGTATGTAATTAGCAAACAATTATAAATATTACATGTGAATAACATTGTTATATGAATGGTATTCTAATATATGATTTTGGATGTTGAATAGGTTAATCTTAGATATTTCATGGAAACATCTCCCAGTGGCGATGGAGTTCAAAGCTTCACTCAAGTAATAGAATATAGAGTTTAACTAATGAATTGTACTTAATAGTTTTGTGTAGTTTATATTCATATCGTTGATTACATTACATTGCACATATTTCAAACTCAAATCAATACTTCACATTGCATAACTAATAACTAGATGTTGATAGATGACAAAATTTCAATTACAATATAGTCTTTTAGAAATTCAACATAAGCAGTGATGCAATTACTTCACATTGCATAACTAAGAACTAGGAGCAATTTCAAATTGCATTTTCTTGTCATGGCATTCCATGAGACCACATTTTATTGAGTAATTTTTTCAAACAATTCACGGCCTTGTCTATGCTATTGATGCTTGGAAAAATTCTATCAAAGCATAACCGTAAGCAATAGCATAGACAAGGCAATGAGCTATTTGAAAAAATGCCTCAAATAAATGTGGTCTCATGGTGATTTCCATCACCATGAGACCACATTTCTTTGAAGAATTTTTTAAAACAACTCATCGTGTTGTCTATGCTACCACATTTTCCATACATGTCTACCAAAGCATTTTATCAAACAGTTCACTTCCTTGCTACTATGGCTAAAAGCATAAACTAGGTCCTTTCCAAAAAACTATGGATGCTTGGAAAAAATCTATCAAAGCATAATAGTAAGCAATAGCATAGACAAGAAATTGAGTTGTTTAAAAAATTTCCTTGAAGAAATGTGGTCTCATGGTGATGGAATACCATTCCATCACCTTGAGACCACAATTCTTTGAGGTATTTTTTAAAAAAACTCACTGCCTTAAGAATAGATAATCCTCTTTAATCAAATCAAATAATTTTAAGGTCTTGGATTTGATCCCCAAATATAATCCCATCCTCCATATTCATCCTTAGATCCTATTCTTCCAACCCCCAAGTTCATTTCTAATCCATCATCCTAATTTCCATCCTCATCCAAAATCAATACCAATATTTCTTCCAATCAATCCTCCACCATGTCTAACCATATAATCTATCCTCCATCCAACCTAATATATTCTAATCCACCTTCATCCATTCCAAACAACCCCAACCATATCGATGATGATGAGGATATCCTTTTTTATCAACCCAAATATAATCCCAATGATGACAATGAGAGCATTGTGGATCACCTTGAATCCAATTTCAATATAGAATGCTCCAATTTTCCAGCAATGGACCCCATCCAAAGCTCCCCTCAAGTCCCATCCATATCATTACCATCCACCACCACTAATTTTATCCTCACCTACTACTTCCATAATTATAAGGATGTCATGCTTAGATGTTTTCTTGGCATTGGTGTGAACCAAATATTTTAATAGGTGTGAAATGCTATGTCTCTTTTGCTATATTAGGGTCTTTCACCCAATGAAAAGAGATAGATCCCACACCCAAAATCTACGTGGTTCACTCAATATAAGATATGTATTATGAAATTATGTCTAAATGCAATGATCTAGATACAATAAACTGATAAAATTGATTGATTAAGTATGCAAAACTAAAGAAATGAAACTTGTTTGAAAACACATTATGTTATGCAAAAATGGACTAGAAATGTAAACAAAACTAAACAGAAAAGGATGAATCTAAAAGAGTGCACTTGAGATATGGATGGAGTCTGGAAATGACTTCTGAAATGTTGTTGATCCTAATTTTTAGGCCTGGTCAGACTCATTTTCCACTCTAGGCGAATTAGTCCCAGTTCTAGCAAACTGCACTAGAGCCCGTTTTAGACAAAAGGGTATCCAAAACTGTAGAAAACCTATTTCAGGTCTGGCAGTGGGACTCATTCACCACCCATGGAAAATTAGTCCACTTTTGAAGTTTTGAAAATCCAAAAGTGGAAACTGTAGTCTTCGGTTTGCACTTTGGCTCCTAACAGGTGTTTGCCTCCGAAAGTCTGATTTCAAAACCTAAAAGTGACTTTTTGTTGATATTTTTCCTTTGTCAATAGGAAGGTGTCTTCAACAACTTTACAACTTAATTTTTAATGATTTCCAAGTCTTCAAAGTACCTAAATCTGCAAACACACAAGACAAGAGAGAGAAATGTTGAATGCTAGGGCATGGGGGTTTGCCTTGGTCAAACCCCTTTATAGGTAATTAAACCAAAATGATCAAAGAATGAAATGAAGCATGAAACAATGAAGTCAACACCTTTCCATGATGTTTGATCTTGAATTTCTGTAGCAAAACATGAAGAAATTTCCCTTGAATGTCTTAGGAAGCTCTCTCAATGACTTGAAACGATGAAACCCTAACTTGCTTGGCTTGATGGAGAAGATAGATGATGAATGAATTGTGAAAATGAGTTAATGGATTATGAATTAGGGTTTAGAGACTTTATTTTATAGGCAATTCACCTTATTCACCCATAAATTGGATCCCTAGTCCGAAATGTAAAAATAATAAACTTAAATTTTAGTTTTTCTTGCTCAAAGGTCAAAATTGTCCCAAATGGGACTCATTCGCCACCTTGGGTGAATCAGTCCCACCTGGCAGGGACTCATTGGCCACATGTGGCAAATTAGTCCTAGTGGGGTCCACATGCCAGCTAGATTTTTAGGAAATAAGGAAATAAGGTTTATATGGTGACTTTGTCGGGTATTTTATCAAATTATGCCTCAGGATACACAATATAGGGTAATAGGGGCCTATTAATGATGATGTGAAGGTCAATTAGGGCTTAGGACACAAAATTCAATGTGAAAGTGTGATTAAATACACTTTAAAACACTAAAATGAGGTCCACACAACCTAGAAAGGCATAAGAATCAATGTGAATGTGTAAAACACAATACAACACTAGGTTAAAGTTAAATTCAATTTACAAGCCTTCTAGATTGATGTGATAATGTCATTAAACACATTTTATAATGTTGAATTAAGGAAAAGATAGGTTTATTAAGTCTAGAGAGGTGTGAAATTCTTTACAATACTTTACAACACCTTTACAAGACATCAATAAATGCATGTTATTAAATTTGCAAGGGTCCAAGACCTAGTGTGGATGTGAAAAACACTGAATCAAGGCCTCATTAAGTCCAATTTATCATTAATTATTCCCCAAATCAAGCAAGTTTCCTTTTTTCTATGGTACATGGTGCTAAGCTTCCATCCTCCCTACTTTCATCCAATCACAATCCATCTCCTCTTGCTTATCCTTCCCCTTCCTTTGACAATGAAAACCAAGCCTTTAGCCAAAATTCCCCTCCAAATCCTTTCCAAGGTCCTCATCCTCATCCTCAATTTACCAATACATAGAAGCTTCCACATCTTATTCCACTTGTTCATATCCCACATCCTTAAAATCCACATCACCCCATTATTACCAAGCAAAGTCATCCTATGTCTCTCATAATAACTTCCTCCAAGGACTATTTACAAAGGTGCCTATTTCCCCATGCAAAAAAAAGTGGTGCAATATTCCCATATCATGCATCCACCTTCATCACCCTCACATCAAGATAAACCCTATTACCCTAAAACTTAAATGAATCCTCTATCAATCCATCTATCCAAGTTGAAGAGTCTATAAAAACTTCCTCCCTCATCACACCGTCCATATCAAATGAGCTATGTCCATCTCCTAATCCAAAGAATGCTAACAAATATTCCCCTCCATATAAATATCAAGGAAACCTCCTCTGTCATATGGTCCCCTTCCATCTCATGATCCCATTTCTAATCAAGAAAAATATATCCCTTCCATCTCATCTAATGATATCTTTCCATCCCAAGAGCAAGATATCCCTTCATCCCCCTCTCACAATCCCCTCTCCCCCACTTCATCTAATGAAATACTTCTATGTCTAAATCAAAGTACCTCTTCCACTCCATTGTATGATCACTCTCGAAATGTGGTCTCAAAGTACACCTTCCACCCCATCTAATGATCCTCTGCCCCTCATGATCAAAACACCCCTCCCTCTTCATTTCATGACCCCCCTCCATCTCATAACCAAGAACACAATATACCATCCACCCCATCCCAACATAATAGCATAGAGAAGGAAATGAACTGTTTGAAAAATGCCTCAAAGAAATGCTATCTCATGGTGATGGAATGCCATGAAAAACAAATGTTTCATGGCATTCCATCACCATGAAACCACATTCCTTTGAGAATTTTTTCAAACAATTAACTACCTTCTCTATGTGACCACATTTTTCATACATGTCTACCAAAGCATTTTATCAAATAGTTCACTGCCTTGCTGCTATAGATAAAAGCCTAAAATAGGTGCCTTTGAACAAGCAATGGATAGGGAAAATAGTAAGCATAATAGTAAGAAATATATAGTTCAATAAGTACTCAAAATTTTGTTGATTATCTCTGTAGTGTAGGAAAAAGTATCCCTTTTTAACACTTAATTTGGAAATAATTAATAAATAAAATGAGCTTAATTATGTCTTAATTTAGTGTTGTAGTATGTCTTTCATATTTAGGGTAATTGCAAGAAGATGGGGGGCCAAAAAGGGGGCTTAAGTGGCCACTTTTTGTTTGAAATCAGGAAATATTGACCTTCAACGTGAAATTGAGGATAGTGATACTCAAAATTTTGAGATGCAACAAAAACAAGGATCATAGTGCTCTGAGTCTACTTTCTAAACTACTAATTTATTTTGAAAATGGTTGAGATTAAGGGGTTAAAAAGAGGGATGCACAAAAATTGGAGTTTCTTTTGTCAGAAAAACATAACATAGCAACTTTTGTGCGAACATAGCATGGTGAACTTTTTTTAGTATTTTTAAAATCGCTTCAGTGAGAAATTATCTAATAGTATGTAGTTGATGCACAATTTTTCTAATAATTTTTTAATGAATAGTTAATTTTTTACTAATTTTCAAAGTGGACACTTCTTGAAAAAATAGAATTTTGGTGTGCTACCCCTACAAATTTTGGAAAGTAATTGAATTTATTTATATTTTTAAAATTTATAGAATGGAGTCTAGTTTCCAAAAATGTAATTTATTTGAAATTTTGATGAATGGTTAACTTATAACAAAAAACACCAAACACTGCTTTTTTCCAAACAAGACACACACAAAAAAGAAATTATAGATGAAAGGCTTAACATTGTCAAAAGTGCAAAAATTACATCGTTGGATAACTAAGAGAGATCCTAACATTACCCAGGTGTTCAATTTGTTTGACATTGAAACACGTGCAATCCTAATGGTGAGCACAAACTCGATTATGTGAAATATTGTAGAATTTGCAAAATCACGTCTTT